>WNGS01021324.1:6368188-6390999 GCA_020271785.1 Procambarus virginalis | reverse complement strand
AACTCTGCTTTTTGGGAAACATGAAATCGAATCACAAGAAGGTGTCCATCAGGGTGACCCCCTTGCTCTTTTCTTTTCTGCCTAGTCATCAAGGAAGTCACCGATAACCTGTCCAGTGAGCTCAACATTTGGTTTTTGGACGATGGTACTCTAGCCGGCTCCCAGACGCACTCTTGGACGACATAAGAATAATTCAGGAGCAAGGAGCAAGTCTAGGCCTCACCCTGAACCCTTCCAAGTGCTCCACCAACCAGCACATAATAGAGCAAATAAAGGTTGTTTTGCCTGATATTCATACAACCAACCCTGAGGACAGCACACTCTAGGTGCTCCTCTTGGAAGGAATGCCATCGACGAGGTCCTTGGTAAGATCACTGACCTGAAGAGGTGAACGAGAGGATGAAGACATCGATGCCCATGATGCACTTTACCTCATCACCAGATGCTTGTCCCTCCCCAGGCTGACCTACTTTCTAAGATGTTCGCCATCTTTCAACATATTAAATTAGAAGAGTACGACAGCTTGCTGAAATCAACACTAGAAAAAGCCCTCAATCTTTCCTCAGCAACTCGCAGGGAAACAGGCCCCTTCCTGTCAGACTCGGGGGCCTTGGCGTGCGCACAGCAACACAAATTGCTGTACCAGCGTTCCTGTCCTCTTCAGTGGGGTCTGACAACTTGGTGAAGGAAATCCTACCTGAGCACCTAGTTCAACAGGCAGGGTACATGATCCCAGCTTCACAGACTGCACAACCAATGGTCTCTCTCGCAGGACCAGCACCCCAACCACTGCCTTCTGAAGCCCATAAGCAATCCAGCTGGGATCGCCCATTGCCGACCAAGAAGCTGCGACTTTGCTAGAAGCTGCGACAACACCACATGACACTGCCCGACTTAGAGCAGTAGCAGCTCCCCATGCAGGTGATTTCCTATTAGCAATCCCAATGTCAGCAACCGGCACCCGTCTCACACCGCAGGCCCTCCGAATTGCCGTGGCTTTCCGTCTCGCTGCCCCAATCCACACAGAATACAGGTGTATTTGCGGCGAGGCAGAGGCCGACAGGTACGGACGGCATGGTCTTCTCTGCCAAAGGACAGGAGGATGGCATGCAAGACACGGCGAGGTCAATGACATTATTAAGAGAAGCCTTACCACAGCCGGCTGTCCAGCAGAGAGAGAGCCCCGCTACCTAATGTCCCGCAACTCTAATGAGCCTGTCGGTCGCCCAGATGGAATCACGGTGAACCCCTGGAAGAATGGTAGACAGTTGGTGTGGGACTACACTTGCGTCTCAACTTTAGCCAATACCTATGTTGACTTCAGTGCTACTCAAGCAGGAGGAGCTGCCAATCACCGGGAAGCGGCCAAGTCACGTAAATACAGAGACCTTGAGCACCACTACAATTTTGTCCCCATTGCCCCAGAGACACTTGGTGCCTGGGGTAAAAGTGCTGCTAGCTTTTTGAAGGAGTTGGGGTCTAAGCTAATCGAAACAACTAGAGACCCTAGAGCTGCCAGTTTTCTTTTTTAGCGCCTCAGTGTGGCAATCCAGAGAGGAAATGCTCACTGCATCCATGGTTCCTGCCCGCCTTCTGAGGAGCTGGAGGAGCTTTTCAACTTGTAACAAGCAGCCTTGTACCCTGCATGTAATCAATATTGTAACTTGTTTGTGTAATGACATTTTCAAATAAAGTTAGATAAGTATACACACATACCAAAAGAATAGGGGTGGTAGGAGAAGAAAATATCAAAGTGTTCAGTGAGGATCCACAAGGTCTTCTCTGAGTACTCTTTATTTTCTTCTCCGAGGCTATGGGTCCCTACACTTGCACCAGAGGTGGTACCCCTTCTAGGTTTAAAATATATATATATATATATATATATATATATATATATATATATATATATAGGGGATAAATGGGGTGAAACATATGAACATAAGAATAGAGGTAACCGCAGAAGGCCTATTGGCCCATACGAGGCAGCTGGCATCTACATACAAAGATTAATCCAGTGTAATTGGCCTGTTATGTTGAACATTGTCTTCTGTGTTGGCATCGTTATGTTCTGGTCTTGTCCTTACTCTCATTGTGGGAAGAGTAAATAGTTCCGCGATTTGGGTGTTCATGGTAGGTTGTTCTGTTCTTATGTGAATATATATATATATATATATATATATATATATATATATATATATATATATATATATATATATATAAAATAAGGGTACCAACTGTAGTGCAATTGTAGGGTCTCATTGCCTCGAAAAAGAAAACAAAGAGTATTCAGAGAAGACCGTGTGGATTCTCACTGAACACTTTAATCTTTTCCTCTCCTACCACCCGCATTATTTTATTTATTTTTTTATTTTTTTATTACAATGCTACAGTTTACAGAGAATACACACATATATAACAATAAAACAATCAGTGTGCGAAGACCTCGTCCAGCTCCTCGGAAGTTGGGTGCGTACCCGAGATACAGCACACATTTCCCCTCTGAACTTCGACAGTGAGGCGCTGGAACAGGAAACTGACCGCTCTTGAGTCTTTAGTTTTCCCAATGAGTTCGTCGTCCGCCTTCTTTAAGAACTTCAGTGCACATTTACCCCAGGCGCCCAGAGTCTCAGAGCCTATCGGCACGAACCTGTATCTAGGTCTCTGTACTTGTTGGTTTTCTGAGTCTCTCTGAAGGTGGCCGCCCCGCCTCCTTCAGCTGTGCTGTAAGGTAGATAGGTATCAGCCAATGTAGATGCACACGTATAATCCCACACGACCTGTTTACCTTCCCTCCATGGCTGCTGGGTGACTCCATCTGGGCGTTTTTGGCTGTTGTCAGGTCTGCACAACTGAGGTTCCCTTTGTGCTGCACACCCAGCTGTAGCCAAACTTCTCTTGATGATGTCATTGACTGCTTCATGTCTGGCAATCTTTCCCTGTGTCTTACGACAGATGAGACCATGGCTGCCGTATTGGTCTGCCCGTGCATGGCCGCAAATACACCGGTGTTCGGTGGAGATAGGGGCGGCAAGGCGCAGGGCGACACCAATACTTAAGTCCCGATGGTCCAGGCGGGTGCCCAAGGCGGAATTAAGGACTCCCAACAGGAAGTTCCTGACATGGGGAGCTTGCACAGCTAGAAGACGCGCTGTGCCCTTCTCAGAAACTGCCTCCAGCAATGCAGTGGCGATGTTCTCCACTATGGCGCTATCCCATTTGGTCCGTTTGCCGTCGTTTGGAAAAGTTGGTCGAGGGTGTGAGTTGGCAAGTGTGTCCCACTGACCGGCTCCTTCCGCGAATTTGGGATCATGAATCCCAATGGAATCTCTTAGGTATTCTGGTAGTATTTCATTCACTAATTCACTTGTAGCACTGGTCGAGGATAAGAATGCCGGCAATGCTAACTGTGTCGCCTTGCGAATACCTATACCCCCGAGTCTAACTGGGAGCGTTGCTTGGTCCCATTGTTCATCTTGCAGGGAGAGGTTTAACACTTTCATAGTTTTTGACTTTAGGAGTGAGTCAAATTCCGTTAATTTTGGGTAATTTTTACCAAACCCTTGATTTGGGTAAGAACAAGATTAGTTTAAAAAGGGTAAAATCTTTGTAACGGGACAGGGGATCGAACCAGCTTGCTGGGTAACTAAAATAATTCACTGCAGTTTAATTAAGTTATACTGTGATAAGCTCTGCACTGTTACCCATTCAGTGTAGCTGGCTTGAGGTACCAAATTACACGGGAGCGAATCATAAAATGAGATTATTTTAACTAAATTTCTTTCATTTCCATCGTTTCAACAAAATTCTGTCACATCACTTTTAGAAAATCCTGTCACGTCACTTTGACAGAATCGTGTCACGTCACTTTGACAGAATCGTGTCACGTCACTTTGACAGAATCGTGTCACGTCACTTTGACAGAATCGTGTCACGTCACTTTGACAGAATCGTGTCACGTCACTTTGACAGAATCGTGTCACGTCACTTTGACAGAATCCTGTCACGTCACTTTGAAGGAATCCTATGTGGTTTTAGCATGTAATGCTTGCACTTGAAGTACTTGGTATGTGTCTCACAACAACTTTGATTGGCTTATCCGAATAGATAGTTCGTCACGGGACATGTTCAACATTTAGATATATAAAATTTCATCCTATTGTGTAGTTCAGCGTAGCGAGGTTACTATATAAAATAGTGTCACAGTAAGCCGAAATTGCTCGATTTGGTAAATATCTGTTAAAGATAATTAAGATCACAATAATAGTTGACTAACTACCCAGCGTGTGCTGTATATTTTGTAACTATTTAAAGTCTACAAACTTTCGAATAGTTTTTAATGTATTTATCAACTATAAATATATAAACATGTAGCATATCGATGACATTGGTTATCAACTTCTGATACGAAACAATGAGTATAAATTAGATAAGTTTAGATTTAGGAAAGACTTGGGTAAATACTGGTTCAGTAACAGGGTTGTTGATTTGTGGAACCAATTGCCGCGTAACATTGTGGAGGTGGGGTCCCTCGATTGTTTCAAGCTTGGGTTGGACATGTATATGAGTGGGATTGGGTGGTTATAAATAGGAGCTGCCTCGTGTGGGCCAATAGGCCTTCTGCAGTTGCCTTTGTTCTTATGTTCATTGTATTTGACCTTCATTCCTGAGGACTTGATGTCACCGTCTTTGGGTGAAACAGTGTTGGCATTGAGTGAGAGGGGGGGGGGATATAAAAAGGAAGCCGTTATCTTCTGAGTATCGCCAAGGCCAGGAGGAACGGGCTCACCAGCAGGTCCGCAGCACTGGGCCGCTTATCAGGATCGTAATTTAATAACGACGCCACTGTATCCTTAAAGCCATTGCTGAATTCCCCGGGAAGGGATACCTGAAAAAATATTTCACTAGTTATGGCGGTGTGAGTTATAATCATGATCTACAATCGCGTTAAAGCTTCATGACTGATAATTTTCCACAGTGATTATTAATAATATTTATGTAATTACCGAAGAAAATTATAAACCTTATAATTGTACATAAAAATCCATTAATGATCAGAATTCTAGACCATGTCCCACCACCACCACCACACTCAAATGTATTTATTTAAAATATTAAGTCTGAAACCACTGTTTTGGACTAAAGTATACCATTAGTATATACCCGTTATGGTTTCCCATTGTCTGGGACAGGAAGCCTGTATAGACTTTCCGACGTAACCCTAGCCCAACTTCTGACCTTTCCCAGATGCAACCCGTAATCGTTGCCTAAACTCCTGGGTACCTATATACTTCTAGGTGAACAGTGGCATCAGGTGAAAGGACACATACCTAACAATCTCTGTCCTACCCCGTGTTTCGAACCCAGAATGCTTTGGTTGTGAGCCAAAGTCGTATGAGAGATTATTTTATAACTGTGGAGCTGCATAGAAAACGCAAGTATCTCAGTCACTGACCTGGCCATACGGGTAGCCTCGCTCCAGCGTCGCCAGTTCGTAGAGACAACAGCCTAGGGACCACATGTCTGCTTTGCCGTCATACGGCAAGGCGTTAGCCACCTCCGGACTCTGTAGGGAGAGGTACGGAACTGGAATTGATAGTGGGGGAGGGCTGTTACGGTTCCTGGAACCGTAGGTTACAGTTTCTGGAACTGTATGCCAATTAGTTAAAAAGATAATAAAGTAGGCTACGATTTCAGTGATACTGTATCAGTTGTACAGGTGGTCTAGTTCCTTGTACTTATTAGACAGCGGCACCTTGACCGGTAGTGAGAGTAACCAGTACTAGTTGGTGGGCGGAGAATAATTTCATCTGGGCGATCAGCAGGCTCTTTCTCTGCTGCACGATGGGCAGCTGTGAAGCCCAGTAAATATGTTGTTGACTTCGTCGAGTCTTGTACCTCAATGCTTGGCTATTCCATTAGCCAAAGAATACAGCCTATGTGCATCTACTGGTACTTTGCTGCAAATATACTTATACAGCGTTTAATTGGGGCAGAGTCACTGCAATACGGAGGTGCTGCAAATCAATACATGTGTCTGTGCAGTCATGGGGACTGATAAATGAAACTCCACGGCATAGGGAGCACTCATGGCTGTGAGACGAGTGAAATCATTGCTGTGTTCAGCAAATCTGTAACTTCTTTATCCATGATCCACAATGGGACTGACCCAGCTGGATATATGGATTAACCCAACCCACCAACAATACTGTTGGATCTCTTAGACTTAAAACTTGCACTCCTGGATGCAGTACTAGACCTAACCATATACACTGTGGTACTTAAAATACACACACTATATGGACCTACCATATATGCTGGGGAGCCAACCATAGTCCTGGGGAGGTTAATCTCGCCCTCTGTGACGCGAGCCAAACCAAAGTCGCCAAGCTTGACGGACTTGCTGCCGCGGGTAAGGAAGATGTTATGGGGTTTCAGGTCCCGGTGCAGGATTCCTTTCTCGTGCAGATACTGAGGGGGTAGAAGCTCCAGGATAGTTGGGTTACATGCTGTGTTAGTGTGTGAAGCCTGACTTTGGGTAAAAAAAGTTGTTCCCTCGTCAGGGCCAAAATCAAAGGCTATCAACTATTTTTCGTAAGATGTGTCTACAGAAGCGTCTTGAAGAGATGCAATTTTATCACCACTAATATTATTCCTCCATAACAGCACTCATAATGTCATCCATCACCACACTATCACTAATGTCATCCAACAAGTGTACTGCTGAGTCCATGAGCACCCCTCAGGTCATCCACACACCTCACCCACGCCACCCCTAAGCCCATCCAGGTACCTCTAGGTCACCTGAGAGTTTACCTTGAGTGCTGAGGCAATACTGAGAGTCCAGGACACAATCTGCGGCTCAGGGAAAGGTTGGCCTGACTCCTGTTGGCGCTGCTCGATGAGTTTAGCCAAGTCTCCGCCAGCACAGTACTCCAGGAGGATGAAGAGGTCGGTGCCATTCACTCCTCCACCCTGTAGTGAGCCAACGGGGACATCAGTGATGGGAAGGACCAAGTGCAATAACAAATATGTATGTAACTGTGTTAATTAACCCTGCTACGTTTTGCTTTTGTGTCTGGGGAACAGCTTATTACTTTACTGAACTGGTGATTGTCTTATCCTAAAAGCCTAGATCATATGCAGACGAGGAGTCACAATAACGTGGCTGAAATATGTTGACCAAACCCTACACTAGAAAGTGAAGGGACGACGACGTTTCGGTAATTATTATTCGGTAATAATAATAGGTAAATGTATATATCTTCTAATGTACTCTGATCAGCCGATTTGCCACCACGTGTAAAATCCCACGCCCTAACCGCATTAGAAACGTACGAGCATCTGATAGCACGTTGCATTTCGTACCCTGGGGTCAGATTCACGAAAGCACTTATGCAAGTACTTACGAACCTGTATATCTTTTCTCAATCTTTGGCGGCTTTGTTTCCAATTATTAAACAGTTAATGAGCTGCGAAGCACCAGGAGGCTGTTTATAACAATAACAACAGTAGATTGGGAAGTTTTCATGCTTGTAAACTGTTTAATAAATGCAACCAAAGCCGTCAAAGATTGAAGAAAGATGTACACGTTCGTAAGTACTTGCGTAAGTGCTTTCGTGAATCTAGCCCCTGGTTACCATATATTACCCTAACGACTTACTAGTTGAAAAGACAGATTGTCCTAACAACGCCGTCAGCCAGCTCTTAGAATACAACGCCATATATCCAGCTCTTAGAATACAACGCCATATATCCAGCTCTTAGAATACAACGCCATATATCCAGCTCGAATACAACGGCGTATATCCAGCTCTTAGAATACAACGCCATATATCCAGCTCTTAGAATACAACGCCATATATCCAGCTCTTAGAATACAACGCCATATATCCAGCTCTTAGAATACAACGCCATATATCCAGCTCTTAGAATACAACGCCATATATCCAGCTCTTAGAATACAACGCCGTATATCCAGCTCTTAGAATACAACGCCGTATATCCAGCTCTTAGAATACAACGCCATATATCCAGCTCGTAGAACACAACGGCGTATATACAGCTCTTAGAATACAACGCCATATATATCCAGCTCTCCGTGTAAAGCTCTACTGCACTTGGAAATCGCCCTTTGCTCGGCTCGCACACCATAGACCTCAATCTGGGAGGAGAGAGAAGATCTCACCATGTATGTGACGATGTTGGGGTGACGGATTGTCTGAAGGAGTTGAAGCTCCTGCTCGGCTGCCACCTTCAGCGTCCCCGCCAGGCGCCCCAGGTTGATCTGAACACCATCACCCACCAGTCATAAAATGAGTCTTCCACTTAATGGACAAATATTGATGTATCTGATTTTTTTTAGTATTGAATAGTGTATAAAAGAGTTCCTTCATTTGTAGAGACGAGGGTCATTTAAATATACACAATGAGGAGCACTAAAGAAAAAAAAAGTGACTAATTGCGGAGAAGAGGACCACTTCAAAAGTTAAGAAGACCACATCAAACTTTGAGAAAGTGGACAGTTAAATAGCAGATACAAACTTCCCCTTTAACAACCCATCTACCCAAAATCTTAAGAAAAATGAATATAACAAAAAATCTACCAGGAATGGTGTGCCTATATTTCGTTACAAGTTATTGTCATTATTAATAGTAGCAACTCACCGCCTTGAGGACCTGTAGCTTGCCGTGTTTAGTCACAACATACACTTGTCCAAAGCTTCCCTCTCCGAGCCACTTGATGGTAGTGAAGTCCTCGTACTGGGGCTTCCAGGGAGGCAATTAATAAAATGAGATTTCTCTGCTAACGCATCTTAAATGAGGGTTTAAAGGCACCGATTAACAGAAGTTAGAAGTTAGAAACACAACGAGTCATGTCAGAAGGAAATGAGTCACAATAACGTGGCTGAAGTATGTTGACCAAACCACACACTAGAAGCTGAAGGGACGACGACGTTTCGGTCCGTCCTGGACCATTCTCAAGTCGATTGCTCGTCGATCAAGTCAATCGACTTGAGATGGTCCAGGACGGACCGAAACGTCGTCGTCCCTTCAGCTTCTAGTGTGTGTGGTCTGGTCAACATGTCAGAAGGAACTTCGTCAGTCTAAAAACAATAATATAAATCAGGAGAGAGCGCCAAGCCATTGCGACTGTATAACATTTGAAAGAGAGCTGAGGGTAAGGATTTAGGATGGGACGGGGGGTTAGGAATAGTGCCCAACCACTTGGACGGTCGAGGATTGAACGCCGACCTGCATGTGTCAGTTTAAGAGTCGTAACTAAGTGGTAGTAACTAGATGAGGAAGTTCTCGAAGCCAATTAGATACACAGCTTGATAAATATAGTAAATATGATATGGAAAACGAGTGAAACATGTCACTGTATTGAACAAATGACACTCAGCTGCAAGCGCAAACTGGGAAGGGTACACACACACACACACACACACACACACACACACACACACACACACACACACACACACACACACACACACACACACACACACATCCTACCAGAGGTTCCTTAATCCTTAAAAAGTCGACGATATCACTGTATCTGGCCTGATGAGCCAGATCCTTGGCGGTGCAGCCCTTCATATCCCTGAGGCCGGGGTCGAGTCCTTGCTGGACTAGCCACTTGACAGCCGCCAGGTTGCCGTAGTCAGCCGCCAGATGGAGCGCAGTCGAGCCCTCACTCGTCAGTGCTGCCATGTGGCAACCTTTGTCCTGCAACGCCTGCAATACCTGCACGTGCCCACCAACAGCTGCCCAGTGAACGGCTCGACGACCTGTAAAAGGGTGTTACACTCGCCTAGTCATTCAACACATACTCACAGTCGGCCATGTTGACCCGCAGTGGAATATTTTAGCCATACAATGAAATTACAAACTTTACAAAAGTTACAAGGTTATAGATTACATAAATTATAGAGGTTATAAATATTACCCACGAATATACGTACCTAGTAGTCGCTTGGATCCATAATACATGCTTTTCAGGCCATCACAAATATCTAAACTATCCAGGTGGTTTGTGAGGGCAATTAATGTTTCAGTATAATCATTTAGGCCTCAGAATGGTCTGTTCTTTTATAATATACATTAAAGATGTGATTACTAAAAAATCCATATTAATTTTTGTAAGTATATTTTTTTTTAATATTACTGATTTTTACGAAAGAAAAATATAGGCTTGGAATTTTAACCTGGTTATTGACTTTAAATGCTGTACAATATAATCTAGAAAAAATCTTACCATGAATTTATTAAGTACTGAGGTTAAGGTGATTGACGGATAATTATAAGATAGTATGTCTCTTGTGAGCTTACAGTCATCCAGTCTCTTGTGAGCTTACAGTCATCCAGTCTCTTGTGAGCTTACAGTCATCCAGAGCTGTACCTGTCGTGAGTGGTACCTATCAAACACCTGTGTGTGTATATATGCATGTATATATGTATATGTACGTATATATATGTATGTGTGTATATGTATGTGTATAAAGTACTTATGGAAGCTGATCAGAATTGCATTTCACCTTTGTAAATGCACATTAATGACACTTTGAACACTTTATGTAGGGCATACGTAAATCTGTGTATCTATGTATTTCCGTATGTAGGTTAGCTTAGCATTTTAAAAGTACCGAATCACCTTCTGTGGTTGATTGTTCAATAAATCCCTGAACTATATGTTTAACTGATCTCTAACCCTGTCCATGGTGGACAGAAGAAAATGTATATATGTTGGTTAGCATTGTAAATGTGTGGCCACGTCTCTGGTAGAAAATAATAATAATAATAATAATAAAACTGTTTTGTTGGATAGAATGAGTCGCGTTGGCAAAAATATGTTTACACCACATATGTGGTCAACATGTGTTTAGTGTCAACACCTGTCACAGACGATGAGTCACAATAACGTGGCTGAATATATAATGACCAAACCACACATTAGAAAATAAAAAAAAAACGACAACGTTTCGGTCCGTTCTGGACCATCATCACACTGCGTGATGATGAATGGTCCAGGACGGACCGAAACGTCGTCGTTTCTTTACTTTCTGACGTGTTTTTTGGACATCGTGCATGTTATCCTCGCCTGACATCACACCAGCCATCCTCACCTCTCGCCTCAGCCTCGCCGTCGACATTACTCTCCAGTATTCGCCTCACAAATCCAGCATGGCCGCCCCATGAGGCTAAATGCAGCGGACAGAGGCCTGCAAACATTAAAAGAATCTAATTGCAGCGTTTTCCTATGTAATTACCCACAGTCTGTAAACTTGAGATACTTGCCAAAGTTTTTTGGTGGCATATTATTTTGAATGATGGATTTAAATTTTATAATGATATATTTTGGTGTTAGGCTTGGTCTGTCAACCTCTGGCCACCATTATAGCTTATACTCACCAACCAGCAAATATATATTAGTCCTGAAAATATTGCAGAGCTAAAGTAAACAAGTGTATATTCATCGGGAAGTAGAGTGTATCTCCAGGTGTATAATTATACAACCTTATACCACAAATTCAAATAAAACATATACTAACACACATGTCAGTTGTATATCATCATTTATTTTAACGATACACCTTGGCTTCCGCTATCCTAGTGATATATTGCAAATCGGCTCAATATTTGAAACAACAATATTTTCAAATTACTAATAAGCTATCGACTATAAAATAACGATAACCGGAAACTACCACAAGACATCTTCAGTTATCGTGGAACATGACGTCATAATGAAACCACCTTCTAAGATTGTTTCTCAGGGAATTGTTGGCAGCTAACGCTACATGATAAACTCCAACTACTTGGTCTGGACGGTAGAGCGACGGTCTCGCATTTTGCAGGTCGGTGTTCAATCCCCGACCGTCCAAGTGGTTAGGCACCATTCCTTTCCTCCGTCCTATCGTAAATTATTATTTTTTTCCTGTCCAAGGAAATATATATATATATATATATATATATATATATATATATATATATATATATATATATATATATATATATATAATATGTTGCCGAAATGGATTAGTGCTTTCTCCTGAATAATTAAATTACACGATAGCTGTTGAATGGGGTTCTGGGAGTTCTTCTACTCCCCCAGGTTTGACTTGTGAGAGCTTGGTCCAACAGGCTGTTGCTTGGAGTGGCCTAATAAACTTTTCCTCTTCATGATAAGCAATGTAAGGCAAAATAATTATGAGGAGAAAGGGATAAGCCCTAATGATTATATAGTACTCGGAAGGGTAATGAACTGTGGAAAGAGGATGGAGTAGAAGGGGCAGTAATACGCAAGATATCACAGCCTAGCCTCTGGAGCGTTCACATCGTCACTAAACCGATGTACTAAATTGTCCGAACCTAACGTAAACAAGGTCCCACGAATAGAAAACAGAACTTCATGTCAATTTTGGCAGACGCTGTGATTTCTAGCACATTATTTTTGTGGCCTTTGGGGGATTTATGCGTCAAAAATGCGATTTATATGTTAAAAAGTCTCCGTGGTGTAGTGGTAAGACACTCGCCTGGCGTTCCGCGAACGCTTTGTCATGGGTTCGTATCCTGGTCGGGGAGGATTTACTGGGCGCAAATCCTTAACTGTAGCCTCTGTTTAACTCAACAGTAAAATGTGTACTTGGTTGTAAAAATGATTCTTCGCGGCGGGGATCGTATTCCAGGGACCTGCCCGAAACGCTACACGAACTAGTGGCTGTACAAGAATGTAACAACTCTTGTATATATCTCGAAAAAAATGTGCTTAAATTCGCGAGGACGGGTTGCGATAGTTTATTCTTCTAAAATGATAATATTAATACTATTTCGTCAACTTACCTACAATATAGGTTGGACACAAAAAAGTTTACGTTTTCTGTTAGTTTTATAGTCCGAAAAAAAAACTATAAATCATTCCTAGGTCTAATTTAGCACATATATGTATTAGGTCTAAGAGAGCATATATTAGGCCTAGGATTGCTTGGGCAGGCTAGATTAGGGAAGATATATACAACTCATTTTTACCCACTCTAACGTAATGTTAACCATGGTCCTTATAATCACCCAACACAACCACAGCAGTTTAGAGGTTGTAATAACATTGCTACAACGTTGTTCTCAGGTTGTATTACAGCTACTGCAGCGTTGTCAGGTTGTAATAACGTCACTACAATGTTGTCAGGTTGTAATAACGACACTACACCGTTGTTGTCAGGTTGTAATAACGTCACTACACCGTTGTTGCCAGGTTGTAATAACGTCACTACAACATTGTTGTCAGGTTGTAATAACGTTGCTGCTACGTTGGATGACCTACGACTCTTACCTTCTTCTCCAGGTCTGGTGCTGCTCGCCTCCAGGTCCACACCTTCGTCCAATAGTCTGTCCAAGGTGGCCAGGTCTCCGTCTGTGGCCGCGGCAAGCACCTGCCTCCAGCATGGGATCACAAAGAATAATTAAATAGGTATTACATTTTTTTAATTTTTATTTTTTTGATTATTAAAATTTGAATTGTCATAAATCTAACCAGAGGTTCTTTTCTTCGGATTGACTAAGCATGAGTGTTCGAAAGGTGTAATTTGGGTAATAAACTTGCATCTTGTTCTTGAAATAACTGATGGTGCAAGGAACTGCAGACATATATTTTGTATAATATTGCATTTTTTATTTATCTTTTGTTCTGCACTTTTTTCTGCAATCTGTCTTATAAATATTTCAGAAGTGTAAATTTGTAATTACGAAAAGACAAAATATAGGTCCCTTAAAGTTTCAAATGCTCTACCCCAGTACCAAATCTTTTTGCATATTACATCAAAATTTCAGTGAGAAGCAACATCTCTTCAGCTACTTTCCTGCATACTGATTAAAAATGAGTGATAGAAACAGATGTAAAGTGTGTGTGTGTGTGTGTAGTTAATCTGACATTAATTACCGAATGAATTAATTCACATCTGACATTAATAACGGAATTTGAATTACTAGGTTCATCATGACACATAAACGATATTTATAAAACTCGTAGTCGATATTTTAAAAACTATATACTTTTTAAATTTGTAGTGGTAGTTGTAGAATCTGTTCTACGACTACCACTACTGGACCTGTTCTACGACTACCACTACTGAACCTGTTCTACGACTACCACTACTGGACCTGTTCTACGACTACCACTACTGGACCTGTTCTACGACTACCACTACTGAACCTGTTCTACGACTACCACTACTGGACCTGTTCTACGACTACCACTACTGGACCTGTTCTACGACTACCACTACTGGACCTGTTCTACGACTACCACTACTGGACCTGTTCTACGACTACCACTACTGAACCTGTTCTACGACTACCACTACTGAACCTGTTCTACGACTACCACTACTGGACCTGTTCTACGACTACCACTACTGGACCTGTTCTACGACTACCACTACTGGACCTGTTCTACGACTACCACTACTGGACCTGTTCTACGACTACCACTACTGGACCTGTTCTACGAATACCACTACTACACTATCCTACCATAACCACAACTGCATATACAAAGTCAGCCAATATAATTTATATTTTTAAATAGCGGCTGGATATGTGTGTTAGCATAAACAGCTACATATAGCAGTATAGGAAGAGTGGACACATACCTGTGTGGCGGCGTCGGGTTGAATTCTATTATTGTGTATAGGAGAAGCAGAGTAAGCGTCCGGGATTCCTACATTCAACCGACCTGTTCTCTGTCAACATTAAACAAAAAGCCTGTTAGGCATTTATATATATATAGCAGTGTAAGGATTAATTACTGAGCAGTGTAAGGATTAATTACTGAGCAGTGTAAGGATTAATTACTGAGCAGTGTAAGGATTAATTACTGAGCAGTGTAAGGATTAATTACTAAGCAGTGTAAGGATTAATTACTGAGCAGTGTAAGGATTAATTACTAAGCAGTGTAAGGATTAATTACTGAGCAGTGTAAGGATTAATTACTGAGCAGTGTAAGGATTAGTAGGCTGCTTCCTCACCTGTATGTGTGTCGTAAGCAGGAACTCACAGATGTCAGTATGACGACTTGCCGTAGCCAGATCCTTGGCCGTGCAGCCCTTCATATCCCTGAGGCCGGGGTCGAGTCCTTGCTGGACTAGCCACTTGACAGCCGCCAGGTTGCCGTAGTCAGCCGCCAGGTGGAGCGCAGTCGAGCCCTCACTCGTCAGAGCTGCCATGTGGCAACCTTTGGCCTGCAACGCCTGTAACACCTGCACGTGGCCACCAACAGCTGCCCAGTGAACGGCTCGACGACCTGTAGAAAGTATTGTAGGATTTTGCGTTATGTGTTGACCAAACCACATATCAGAAAGCGACGAAACAACGACGTTTCGGTCCATCCTGGACCATTAGGAAGGAAATGTAGAATAGAATCAGTGAGGAATAGAGGTGCCGTAGGCACAAGCAGAGGTCCACGGCTGTTCAATACTCTCCCAACAAGCATTAGATTTATTGCCGGAATGAAGGTGAACTTCTTCAAGAAACCATTAGCTAAATTCTTGTAAGAAGTGCCGGCCCAACCGGGCTGAAGTGGATATATATGGGCCTGCGGGCAGCTACAAACAACAGCCTGTTGGACCAAGTTATCGCTAGTCGAGCCTGGCCTCAGGCCGGGCTCGGGGAGTAGAAGAACTCTCGAGACCCTCCGCTGGTAAGATCCAGGTATTATCAAACTTTGTAAATTTCGCATTATAAATTAACTGGGATGACGCTGTGTGAAAATTTTAAAATATTTGTTGCGTTAATAAAATATTGTGTTTAAGCTTCGTTTGTTATCAATCGTTGTTATTAATTTGATTGTTATCAATGTTTTTATCAGCCTTGTTCAAATAAGTGCAAATACCTATATTATAGTAATTTTTTAATTAAAGTTTTTCTTCATACACGGTTGTAAGTAAAGACAATATAATTATAAAATTATAATTACTATGATTATTATTAAGCTTTAGTGTTGGAAAGTCAGTTTGTTAAGGGGATCTTCTTATCTTTAGGTTATCTTGAGATGATTTCGGGGCTTAACGTCCCCGGGGCCCGGTCCTCGACCAGGTCTCCTTTTCGTTACACATCCTCAGGAAGCGACCCGTAGCAGCTGTCTAACTCCCAGGTACCTATTTACTGCTAGGTAAACACGAGCATCAGGGGGAAAGAAACTCTTTCCATTTGTTTCCGCCCCCACCGGGGATTGAACCCAGAACCTCAGGACTACGAATCCGAAGCGTTGTCCACGCAGCTGTCAGGCGCCCTTGCAAATGTTTTAGAATATAAACTGTAAACGAACCAGTCGATGTCTGGGATGGTTCGGAATAACATTCGACCAACTAGGAGAGGCTTTATTTGGAAGAACCAATGGGAGCTCACAAGGTGTGCACTCAACCAATGGGAGCTCACAAGGTGTGCACTCAACCAATGGGAGCTCACAAGGTGTGCACTCAACCAATGGGAGCTCACAAGGTGTGCACTCAACCAATGGGAGCTCACAAGGTGTGCACTCAACCAATGGGAGCTCACAAGGTGTGCACTCAACCAATGGGAGCTCACAAGGTGTGCAGTCAACCAATGGGAGCTCACAAGGTGTGCAGTCAACCAATGGGAGCTCACAAGGTGTGCAGTCAACCAATGGGAGCTCACAAGGTGTGCAGTCAACCAATGGGAGCTCACAAGGTGTGCAGTCAACCAATGGGAGCTCACAATGTGTGCAGTCAACCAATGGGAGCTCACAAGGTGTGCAGTCAACCAATGGGAGCTCACAAGGTGTGCACTCAACCAATGGGAGCTCACAAGGTGTGCACTCAACCAATGGGAGCTCATAAGGTGTGCATCTTGATTTGGGGGAGCCGGTCGGCCGAGCGGACAGCACGCTGGACTTATGATCCTGTGGTCCCGGGTTCGATCCCGACCGCCGGAGAGAAACAATGGGCACAGTTTCTTTCACCCTATGCCCCTGTTACCTAGCAGTAAAATAGGTACCTGGGTGTTAGTTAGCTGTCACGGACTGCTTCCTGGGGGTGGAGGCCTGGTCGAGGACCGGGTCGCGGGGACACTAAAGCCCCGAAATCATCTCAAGATAACCGAGCAAGTGGAGAAAAAGACGTATTTCGTGCAAGTGCGGCACGGTACATCCTTTGAGCAATTCAGAGTTTGCTCAAAGGAAACCGGGTTGGAACCGGGTGAGAATACTCGCCAGAGTGTTGGGAGGTTTTACCAGTGCCGAGAGAATCATGTTTTCAGCCCGTCTTCATAAACAAAGGCCAAAGTCCATTCCATGCACCTGCCAAACCCCAGCTGTTTATGAATGAAAAACGGTTTACACTCGACTCACAACTGATGACGTCCAAACACTTCCGGAACAAGTGACGACTTTTGTGCGAACCACAGCACTGTAAATGCTTCGCCTACATTTTACAAATATAAAAAAATCATCTCCAGTAATTATCTCTCGGTGAATATATCCCTGACTTAGAATAGAGGACATGACTTTAAATTACAGTTCACGGATGACAAGAATTCTCTAACTATTCCTATGATATGAAGAGTAATGTGGGTGCAACCCGTGATCTAGCCTCAAGTCCATTACATCCAGCGGTCGACCCCACAGACGCATTCATAACCTTTAACATGCTGTTCAGTCAAACGGGAATTTTCTCAAAATATAAATTAATATTATAATATATTAGCATATTGTGCATATATAGGCATAGGTTAGGTTAGGTGTTTAGGTTCTGTTGGCGATTATTTGTATTTGTAGTACGTAGGTGAAACATTTCAACCCATCCTCGACTCAAGTCCATTACATTCAGCGGTCAACCCCACAGACGCATTCATAAATTTTAACATGCTGTTCATTCAAAACGGGAATTTTCTCAAGTAGAAATTAATATTATAATATATTAGCATATTGTGTATAAATAGGCATAGGATAGGTTAGGTCAGGTGTTTAGGTTCTGTTGGCGATTATTTGTATTTGTAGTACGTGGGTGAAGCATTTATAGCGTTGTGGTTCGAACAAAATTCGTCAGTGAAGCACTTGTTCCGGATATGTTCGAACGCCAGCAGTTGTGAGTCGTGTGTAAACCGCTTTTCATTCATAAACAGGGGGTTTGGCGGGTACATGGAATCACTTTTGGATCTTTGTTTGGAGGACGGGCTGAACATTTATAGCGTTGTGATTCGAACAAAATTCGTCAGTGAAGCACTTGTTCCGGATATTTTCGAACGTCAGCAGTTGTGAGTCGTGTGTAAACCGCTTTTCATTCATAAAGAGGGGGTTTGGCGGGTGCATGGAATCACTTTTGGATCTTTGTTTGGAGGACGGGCTGGTATACAGTGTCGTAGTTCGAACAAAAGTCGTCTTCGAAGCACTGTTCGAGAAGTGTTTGAACGTTATCAGTTGTGAGTCGTGTGTAAACCGTTTTTCATTCGTAGACGGGGTTTGGCGGGTGCATAATTCAGTTTTGGCCTTTGTTTACCAGGACGGGCTTACTGACCACAGCCCATCCCCATCAACAAAAGCCAAACGCTCGTTAATCCCGTCGCCAAACCCCAGTTAATGAATGGAAAACGTTTACCCACGACTCACAACTGATGACTTAGATCACTTCTCGAACAGCGCTTTGCTGATGACTTCTGTTCGAGCCGCAACGCTGTTAATGCTTCACCCACGTACTTCAATCACAAATAATCGCCAACAGAACCTAAACACCTAACCTAACCTGCGCCTGGTTATACACAGAACTTTAATATATAAATGAGAACAAATCTATGTTTAATATACGTTAAAATTAATCAACGCGTTTTGGCGGGACGGCAGAAGCTTTCAAGGAGCCTGGCCTGAGGACAGGTTGAAGCGGCCGGCTGTTGCTGATTGGATAAGTATGTCCGCGGTTGTTTCCTCTGTGAGAGTGTCCAAGCCAGTGTGTTGCGCCTCCCGGCCTGACGTTGAGTCCTCTTGCTTCGGTGCCCAATGTATAACCAGTTATCTCCATTATCGAAGCCTCTGGCAGCTAGCTTAGAATCATCTAGCCAGGGGTCGTGTACCGGTGTGATGAAATTTAAGTTCGACGTCTCACGTCCGTCCCTGACGAGGAGAAGCTATAATTCCCGGACAAAGGGCTCGCATGTCGCCCGGAGGATTGTGTGTGCGTGTGGGGGACGTCGATCTTGGCGGCTGAGAATGCTGGTGATCGTAAGTACTAAATATTAGTCGGTTTATAAAATATTGTCCGCTATAGAAGTTGTAGTCTATCGCATATCAGTGTTTGCACTTGTTCTGAGTGGCATTGAGATAGTGAAAGCACGTCATTGACGTAAAGGGTCCTCCGGGTTAGTTATGGCAGTAACGTATTATTAAAGATAAACAACACTTTATAAAACAAGTTTGGTGCTTGCGTGATAACGGAGGAGTCGCAAAAAACTCTCTCCTGATATTGTAAGGTGATAACATTAATGTTTTCGCTTGCGCAGTTAACCTATCCACGTCAATCGACTTGAGAATGGTCCACGACGGACTGAAACGTCGTCGTCCCTTCACCTTCTAGTGTGTGGTCTGGTCAACTTACTTTAGCCACGTTATTGTGACTCATCGCCTGCAACCTATCCACCGCTGCCCATTGGATAGTGGGGGGGGGAGTGATGTGTAGGATAAACATATCAATTGGGAAACTAGCTCTCCACACATCTCGGTGGTTTAAATTAGAAACTGTATTTGAGGCCGGTCTCGAGCCCATTGTTGATGTGACGGATGTGCATTGAATTTTATAATTAGCTCATCAAGACTGTAACATCCTTAGCTATATGAATTGTGGGGTTCAGTCCCTGAGCCCATTATGTGCCTCTGTAACCCTCTCTCTAGCGCCCATAATAAGTGATAAACGGTTCATATCGATCACCAGCAATGATCGATATGAGCCAATCGCGAGCGAAGACTGTTCTACATGTATCCTTGAACCAATTTCTGACGCGTTAGATTGAGCATGTGATGACAAGTATCACTAGTGAATGTGAGGTGTCGCTAGTGAGGTGAATGAGTGGGTTACCTTGAGCAACAGCCTCGCGTTCCGCCCGACTGTCGAGGATGATGCGAACGAGGTCCTCGTGGCCGCCCCAGCTAGCAAGATGTAGGCACCGCATGTCTGATGGAAGACGTAGTGTAAACTCAATGAACTAGGTGGCTCTTGGGTAACTTCTTGGATAATCCTTGGATAACTTATTGGATAATTACATTTTGACAGGTACAGTTTTAATGCCAAACATGCCAGATTAATATATTCATTTGAATGGATACAAAATAATGTCTTGAATTTAAGATTAGGCATTGAAATAAAAATCATTTAGGTTTTTATGAGTTTTCATTCGCTTATTTACACACGTTGAATGTTAAATACTAATGTAACATGAAATAATGTGATGCAAACAAAAGGCGTGTAGATTTGTACATAGTTTATACAGTATATCTAATCTGGGGATGCAGCTCCAGTAATAAGGTCAGGAGCTGACAGGGTGAAAGTAGACCAAAGTGATAATGAAGTCGAGATCTAGATTATTCTGGTGTGTGTGTACTCACCTAGTTGTACTCGCCTATTTGTGCTTGCGGGGGTTGAGCTCTGGCTCTTTGGTCCCGCCTCTCAACCGTCAATCAACAGGTGTACAGTTTCCTGAGCCTAATGGGCTCTATCATATCTACACTTGAAACTGTGTATGGAGTCAGCCTCCACCACATCGCTTCCTAATGTATTCCATTTGTCAACCACTCTGACACTAAAAAAAGTTCGTGTGTGTGTGTGTGTGTGTGTGTGTATTCACTTAGTTGTATTCACTTAGTTGTATTTTACGGGGGTTGAGCTTTGCTCTTTCGGCCCGCCTCTCAACTGTCAATCAACTGTTTACTAGCTACACTATTTTTTTTTTTTCCCCCACACCACACACACCCCAGGAAGCAGCCCGTGACAGCTGACTAACTCCCAGGTACCTATTTACTGCTAGGTAACAGGGGCATTCAGATTGAAAGAAACTTTTGCCCATTTGTTTCTGCCGGGTGCGGGAATCGAACCCGCGCCACAGAATTACGAATCCTGCGTGCTATCCACCAGGCTACCTGGCCCCCAGGTGTGTGTGTGTGTGTGTGTGTGTGTGAGGGAGGGGGGTGGGGGAAGGGGTAGCAGGCAAGCAGACACTACTAACCCTCTTCGCCTTGTCGGTGGCTGCAGACCTCAAGGTTGGCTCCTGCGCCCACTAGCCGTCTAAGGGTTTCCACGTCTCCCACAGAAACGGCTTCCAGCAGCTGTTTACCACATTAACATGTTAGAGAAGTCGTCATTCACGCGCGTGCGTTCATGTATTACATAGAGTTCACACACCAGCCCGTCCTCTTAAGGTTTCCCAACGTCAATCAAACGGTAAATTTAAAGTGGCCTTATCCTAACCTACCTGAGACCCAAACAGAAAACGGGACAGTACGTCACTTTCGCCAGCCGCTTACATTTACTAGTACGACAAATTTTGGCCATATGTAACGCATACGAGCGAAAAGCGACGTTCTTTGTAGGACAGGTTGCATACACAATTTATGTATTTACGTATGTAGCTTAGCCTAACATTTTAAAAGCACTACGATCACCTTCTGTGGTTGTTCAATAAATCTCTGAACTGTATGTTTGACAAATCTTTCACCCTGTCCATGGAGGACAAGAAAATGTGTATATGCTGTTTGTAACTAGCTCATCAAGATTGTAACTTGCTTAGCTAAATGAATTGTGGGGTTCAGTCCCTGAGCCCATTATGTGCCTCTGTAACCCTTTCCACTACCGCCCACAAGATGGGTATGGGGTGCATAATAAATGAACTAAACTAACTAACTAACTGCTGGTTAGCATTGTAAATGTGTGGCCACGTCTGTGGTAGAAAATAAAAAGCTACATAAATACAGAGGGTTCTGTTGTAACGGTAAACCAAAACCCCTTACAGTGTTACACTGTAACCCAGTATCTACGCTGTCGGTTCACAACCGATAGGTCCCGAGTTCATTCCTGAGGCAGGACTGAGGTCTTAGGATAACGTTTCCTTTCACCTAATGATTGTATTCACCTACCAATAAATAAGTAACCGTGAGTTAGGTAACTGGCATATGGTTACATTCTGTGAAAGATCAAAGTAGGCTTAGGACCTCTATGCCTAACCGGCTTCCCGTACCTTTAGAAAGAAACCCGTTGTTTGTAGAGGAATATACGTAAGGAAATGGTCTCCCCCCCCCCCCATGGATGTCTCCCCCCTTCATAGATGTCTCCCTCCCAAACACACCCCCCCCTCTCGCTCTCTCTCTCTCTCTCTCTCTCTCCTCTCTCTCTCTCTTCTCTCTCTCTCTCTCTTAAAACTCTCTCTCTCTCTCTTCTCTCTTCTCTCTTCTCTCTTCTCTCTTCTCTCTTCTTTCTTTCTTTCTTTCTTCTCTCTGTGGAGGGGGAACCCGCTCCACACAGAGTTTCGGACAGGAGAAAACCCATCCAGTAGAGCAGTACATCGCATTTTGACGTATACATCTCCAAACGCCATACATTTATGTACTAAAAATTGTATAGCGCTCACAAATTGATGTACCGCTTCTATTCGTGGGTCATCGGTTAGTTAGGATTCGGGCGATTTAGTACCTCAGTTTACACGTTACTTACGTCCTGGGTAGAAGCAGTCTCGCAAATGTCTACCAAGTTGGAGGAGTTGGGATGGACTATGGATAGGCGTCCTTCTACCGCTGCCACTAGCCGCGCCACCACTGCTGCTGC
>WNGS01021324.1:6364956-6368163 GCA_020271785.1 Procambarus virginalis | reverse complement strand
GATTCCCGCACCCGGCAGAAACAATGGGCAAAAGTTTCTTTCACCTCTGAATGCCCCTGTTACCTATCAGTAAATAGGTACCTGGGAGTTAGTCAGCTGTCACGGGCTGCTTCCTGGGGTGTTGGGTGTGTGTGGTGGTAGGGAAAAAAAAAAGTAGTAGTGTAGCTAGTAAACAGTTGATGACAGTTGAGAGGCGGGCCGAAAGAGCAAAGCTGCAACCCCCGAATACCTAAAATACAACTAAGTGAATCCCACACACACACGTACGTTTATTATTACATTAATCTAAGAACGTTCTTAAGGCTGGGCTAGGAGCCTAGCTTGAACCCCAGCAAGGCCTTGCTAGGCGAGTACAAGAGGGACTTGCTTAAGGATATCGACAAAATGAATTAAAGACTGTGTAAAGGGTTGAGCCAAGAGGAAGGGACGCAAGTGAAGGCTATGAATGCTAATGTGTCATATGTAGATATTCATCGTGGAAGTAGTGAGTGGAATGCACACGAGAGAAGGTATTGAGGCTAAACACAATACACGGATACAATTGTCAAGACAAACAAAAAAAACGTGGTTTTTGTGAAAAATACACTTGAGGACAGAAATGTGTTCCCATACGTTTTGGTAAGAAGGTATTATTAGTAGTTTCGTATTTTATAGTCCTCATAAAGTCTACAAAAAAGGCCATTTTATATAATATATGTATATAATATCTCTGAAAACTCACACCCCAGAAGTGACTCGAACCCATTATGCCTGGGGACCATTCAGGCTTGTCGCATATATATATGTATGTATAGATATATGTATTGATATATATATATAGTCAGTATATATATATATTTTTTTAGGTCTCGTGAAATCTCCCTAAATTGCCTTATTTTTTTTACCCATCCTCAGACCAAATACATTACCTCACCCTAGAAACCACACCCTTGAAAGCACCTAGATTTTATATCCAGGTGCTTTCAGAAATATTTGTTAAAGTACAAAATAGCTTTCAGAAATATCACAAATATTTAAATATTTGTGATAAGTCTGAAAGTGTATTACGGTTCCTGTAATATGTATACTGACAAATGAATCTTTGTCCTAAACAGAGATTAATCTCAAGTTATAACTTTATTGTATTATTAATAGTTGGTTTAAGATATAACAAGCGTATATTGAAAACGTTTTCGTTGACAAATTTATTTTTTGTAAGCAGAATTTTCGGGTACACTCAAATAGTTTTCGAATTCCATATGTCGCATTATTCAATGATGTACCATATTAACATAACCTTTACTTAACCTAACCATGCATAGAGAGAGAGTAGATAATAGCACTAATTAAGTAGTTCCCAATCCATTCCCTCGAGCGGATTTCCTTCCAGTGTACGAGTTAGATTTTATGTACGGTAAACATTTGTTTTTATATATTTCACCTAGCATGCAAAATATGATTGAAAAACCATTGGACAAATTGTTAATTTTCCTAAAGAGATGTTAGTAAGTTCCTAAACGTCCTAAGATATTTTTTTTTGCTAGTTTTCTCTTGAGATATTACCGTCTGTTGTAAGTGATACAAGAGGGAGGACCATGGGATTGCATAGCTGACGGGGAATCTTTCACAGGGAGAGTGTTGAAGCTGCTTCATACTCCTAACAGTCCAATGACTGTTTTGCCCGGAAACGCTGTGCGTATTATTGGCTTTAGGTATTGTATGTACTAGCTCTACTATAAATACCAACATTGTTTGTATATATCTGCATCTATGTATGCACTTTTCCTGAATAAATATTATTATTTCTTAAAAGTCTAGCTAGCTAGTGGGGTAATAGGTGTAGTGAGATTTTAACCTGTTATATTAAATTATATTTATCGATGGTATGTCATCATAAAGTATGCGACATGACTGTAACTGTATTGATTATGTGAAATAATCAGTACAGTTACTAAAGAAACGCTTCGTCATCGTAGTCTATATTTCTTCCGAATGTAATTTACATTCTCTCAATCTCGTTTACGTTCGGGTTTTTTTTCGCTAGATCCCGAGAGAACGTGTCACCTCACAGATTTCTGACGTCATACTGTGTGGCGTAAGGAAAGTTTCCAAAACTCTTGGAATCTCCCACTCGGGTTAAAACAGTATTCAGGTTATCATGCTCCCAAGAGCGAGATAAGGCTACCACAGTCTATTGTACTTTGGAGGATATAGATATGATAATGGAATGATTACCCCCTGAGCAGGAAAAATGAGTTAACCTCCATTATAAAATTATTACTGAAGGTGAGGGAAAAAAACAATACATGTGTGTTATGAATACAAATTTTTCGGATGAAACGTACAGACACTTGCACATGTATTGAGCCTTTTACGATAGGAGTTACGAGGAGAGGTTAGTGGTGTTAAATATACCATAGCTAGAAGACGGAAGAAAACAAAAATAGGTGAAATTATCACTACGCACAAAATAGTAACAGGAATCTACAAAATAGCCAAATGTTTAACAACTGCAACTCTAAGGTCAAGAGGACATGGGTTCAAACCTAGGAACAAGCTGCCAAAGGAACATTAGAAATTTTACTTTTGCAAACAGCGTAGTAGACGGAACAAGTGAGAAGGCTGTGGGCAAAACAGTCAGTAGTTCCAAAACGTTGTATGACGAAGAGTACTGACTACACCACAAGTGTAGCTCTCATCCTGTAAGTACACCACCCACCACCAACATGGAATCTATACATAAAAAATACATTGCTGAAATTTTCCCCTCATCGTTGCAAAAATGAGGAGATCTGGCCGAGGTATGGAATATAGACAAATTAGTACCAGTGTATCGCGAAAGGAATATGAAAACACCATATGAAATTCTGAGGACCAATAGGAAACGTCAACGGAAGTTGGATACGCAAATAAGCTACAAAAACTTTTAGGAAAGTTTTTTCACCACGAGTTAAACTCTGATGAAACGGGTTACAAGGAGATATATTGACATTATATATACAGTTTCAGAATCATATTACATTACGATATATATGAAGATAATTGAATCATTGAATTGAGCTCATCACTCCTCAGTTGCCTTCGTCTGTATTTTTGTTGACCCGAGAGATGATTGTCACACTATCTGTGGTGTCAGTGGTTTCTTTCAGCGGCTCTGGTGGTAATGGGGAAGTTGGATCAAGTTCTTTACTCTGGGAAAGGAATCTCCTAACTCTTATGGCCGATATT
>WNGS01021324.1:6339956-6359956 GCA_020271785.1 Procambarus virginalis | reverse complement strand
TATATATATATATATATATATATATATATATTTATATATATATATATATATATATATATATATATATATATATATATATATATATATATATATATATATATATATATAATATGCATGTCACCCACAATAATGTAGATATTTCTTTGGTCGCAAGGAGCCTCAACCACCAACCTCAAGAGCGAGAGATGGACGCTCTATCAACCACAGTAATAAGGATTCCAGAAGCACCTAACTGCTGCCCAACTGGAACTTTTGGCCTTCACTGGGCTGCCACTCGAGCATGAAGGAAGATCCACACCCGTCATGTAAATTGTCAACCACAATAAACGTAAATAATAATATGACAGGTGCGTGGGTCACCCAATGCTCAAGTGGCAGCCCAGTGAAGGATTAAAGTTCCAGTTGGGCAGCAGTTAGGTGCTTCTGGAATCCTTTATTATTGTGGCTGTTCAGTATTTTGGTTGATAGAGATACCATCTCTCGCTCTTGGTGACTTGAGGCTCCTTGCGACCAAAGAAATATCTACATTATTGTGGATGACAATTTATATTCATGTTTATGCATATATATATATATTATACAGGCTTCCTGTCTCCTACAAATCTAATTTCATAAGTTTTTCTGCTACTAGGATGTTTAAAAATTAACCCCAAATTCATTTTACAAAACCATATAAACACATGGAATCTATAATACCTGTACAATGTAAATAAATGTAAATATACAGTATACACTTTAACACCATACATAATAAAGCTAATGAGCTAACTTTTATTTTCAGAACTTTAAAAGTGGTTTGTCTCCAGAATATTTGCCATGGTTTACTTCAGTAGACTGTTTATCAAACTATTATAATATTTAAACCTTCTCTTTGCTGAAACCATGAAGGACGTTTTGATTAGTATCTTGTTTTGATTTTCTTTGAATTTCTTTAAAATGACTATGGAAAATCTAATTACTGTATTGACAACTGCAGATACAGGAAGTTAATGAATTCAGGTCATAAACCAAGAAATTATCGAATTTCACATTAAGTAATTAATGTCAAATACAATGTTTAAATAATATACCCACATATGTCAAGTCTAGCCCCCTCTGTTCCTTCCCCACACTGACTCTAGGTAACCTCTCTCTCTCCACCACCTACATGAATTCAAGTTAATCTCCTATAAATGTGGTTGATAATAAATTAACTAAAATAACCTCTTTCAGGATATAACAAATAAGAAATCTGCACAACGTTCCTATTTATTTGTGTCCAACCATTGCCACTATTACATATATTTAACTGGTGAACCTTTCTGCTGAATTTACTTATAAAAATGTTATATGGTATAACTTGTTCCATTTATTTGAAAGCCTATTTCCTAACCAGTGTTTCTCTATGCATTTTTTAACTTAACCAAGTTAAATCCAGTGCTTTTTGTTTTAACTTTGGTTTTATATTTTCAGCCCCCCTCTTTTTAACTGAATGCTCTCCTCATTAAAAACTGTAATCCATTTGTGTGCTTAAATCATGGTTTTCCTTAATACTGTACTGTATAGACTTTCTAGAAAGCCATTGACAAAGTTTTCTTAGCCATATTTCATATGAAAGGTTTTTAATTCCCCCAGAATTAAGTCATTCTTCTCTGTAGCCTTTACCTTTAAAAGAACCTGGATCCATTATGTAAGTGTTCAAAACTGTACTGCATAATCCAAATGCAGTCTCACAACGGCAAGATAAAGTTGAACAATAATATTTTGGGTTCATACACGTACCTGTATATTAGGTCTTTCTTTTGCCTTCTTTTTTTTTTTTTTTTACTAATACAGTATTAGATATATATCCATTTTCTATATTTATCAGCTGTGAGCATAATGACAAGTTGTCTAGTAAAGACTCGAGATAAAATTACTCTTTTGGTGTGCTATACAGGTACAAGTATCTGAAAGAACCCTTTGAGATTTGACCGATTTCCTTTCTATCTTCATTCATGATGCATTTTTCCTTCTTACCTCTTTATCATGCTTGCTATTTGGATAAAACATTGTATAAGATTATCATTTCCATTCTTTATTTGCTTGTTCGTGTTTTTCTATTATTTAAATATGTTTTCGAATTCATGTTCATTTAGTCACATCTGCTCACGAGGATCGTCTACCTTCTGTTTTGTTATCTTATCAGAACACTTATTATGCATCACTTTGTCCCTCAGAATTAGTTTAATTTTCATAAAGTTTTATCTTAATCTTGCATAATTTCTCCATGTTACAACAAACTTGGTTTCCATATTTTTTACCAAAACCCCTAAATTTTTTATTTTATTGATAAGTATCTTGTTAGCTAGCACTGTTTGTTATAGAGTATTATTTTCCTGGGTTGACTTGGTAATATGCAGCTAGGTAAAACAGTCTTTATGTAATTTAAAAAAAAACTATTTGTCTTGACATTTTCTTAAAGCATAGCCCAATTTATTTGACTCAAATTTAAGTTGCCTGCAATTCACTTACAACACACAAATACATTATATAGCATAAATATTTCTTCCTTAACCAGCCTTCCTTCCTTCCTTTCTCTCAAGGTTTGGTGGCCCTGTAGATAAATCCTAATATTAGACTGTTATTAGCTTCATTTAATTAAATCTAAATTTTGTAAGTGTAAGCATGTTTTATCTTAATGCTACAATTAAAATATTCTTGCCCAAAGGTTGACTGCTATACCCTCCAGTCTTCCTCATATAATTAATTTAAATGTGTGAAACAATTTATATACACTTGGTTTGAAATTATGCTAATAGTTCCATGGATTCAGTACTGTTTTCATGTTTCAGTGATTGCAATTATATATACCATCTCTGTGTACAAGTGCTCTTAACCCATTCATTTATTTATAATACTGCTACTATTTGTACAATGTATTTTTAAAACTACAGTATGTGCTTGTCTCCACTTGCTATGACACCCTCGTGAGAAGACAATCTGTAAATGTTTATATTAATTACAGTTTTTCTACTAATCTAGATTAGTTTACAGGTTTATAACCCATTGGACACCCAACCCACTGTAATTATAATTTAATTCATTGTGTCGGAGGACAGCAGTCAGTTTATACATACAGAACATATTCGGCTCATAATGAGGCCCTCCCCTCCCTCAAGTTGAACCTTCCTGGGATGCAACCCTACAACAAGCAGACTAACTCCTATGTACCTATTTACTGCTAGGTAGACAGGGGCACTAAGTGATGGGAAACTTGCCCAACCATTTGTCCCATTTGGGATTCAAACCGGGAATTCACGATTATGAATCGAGACTGAACCCAACTGTACTACCAGAACCTTTCTATCTTAAAAGTAGTTTAAGTCTTGAAAAATATAAAAACCTTCTCATCCATACGAAAGATGAATTATATAAGTGGTTGACAATGTGTAACGGCATTAACCCAGCTTATTCCCCACTGTTACTACCCCAGCAGCAACCGAGAGCAGCTACAAGCACTGGCTTCTGGTGGAGGCAGCATGTGCCTGGAGCAAGTTGTCATTGGAGAAGAGATCCCGTAAGTTACGCTGCTGCTCTGTGTTACTATTTCAGGCAATTTGTTTCACTGATATGGGCTATTGTTGAGGTTTTTATATTTAACGGATGAATATTGTATTTTCTGTCTTTGAGCACCTTAGTGTCACACAATAGTTTGGATTTTGTTAATGGGATGCAAAGGATTTTAGTCAGACCTTAGTGGATGTTTGACATTTATTTATTTATCTGTACACATATTTCATTATAATGATGGTAACATAACACTAAAAGTGTCTGATCCTGCCTTTGTATACATTACATTTTATGATATAGATACTTGTACAGAGTTTCCAGGGATATTTGTAGCCTAGTCATATTCAAGATGTGACATTTAATATTTAGTTTAGTACATCTATTATGCACCCTATGAATATCATGTGACTCCCAGTGAAAAGGTTTTCAGATACAGTATATAATGAACTTAGGAAAAGAGCTTCGGTATTTTAGTTAATCAAGTTACAGCATTGGTGAACTAGTTTACCAGGTGTTTTATCAACAACGGTATTTACAGGTTGAGTTGCTGTAGTTTTGTTTACTGCAATTGGTTTATTGAAGCCTCATACCCATCTAGTGGGCTATGGCAAAAGGGTTAGTATTTTTTCAAATTCACTTGAGAGTTCTTCTCTGATGACAGCTGAGCTGTCATTGAGAGAATGTCAGAACAAATGAAAGAAGACCTTGCAGAAGGCCTATTGACCCATGGGAGCCTGGTCAATAGGCCAGGATGTGGCTATTTTATCCAGCCACATCCACTCGTATGTCTAACCCATGCTTGACACAATCCAGCATCCCCCCTCCCCATCTTTTTATGTTACCTGGCAACCTGTTTCATACATATACAACCCCTATTTGCAAATTGTTTACCCAGCTCTTTTCTTACATTACCATTGATTAATTTAAATTGTATTCATTGTTTTATCTATATATTTAGCTGCCTCTTAATTTCCTGTTTGTTATACCCTTTCATCCCTGCCTAATCTAAATTGGGCTTAATAAGTGCAATTTTTCCAGGTACCCTTATGAAGTAATCAAGGAGAGTGCTGACTACCTGCTTTCTGGAACTCGACACAGGCCCAAGATGGAGTTATCTGTGGTTCTGGTCTTGGTGAGTAAGAGAGAATAGAATTAACTTTGTTTTTATACAGTACAGTATTGGAGATAAATATATCTCTACAATACTACATTTTATTTTGTCAAATAAAATGTTTTTATAAAGGTAAATTGACTTGCTTTCAACTGGAGCAAGTATGTGAAGAAAAAAATTTGTGTACAAGTGGGTGGAGTGTGAAGTAGAAAGATGAGGAAAAGATGGTGTGGAGAGGGGTGGGGGTGGGGGCAGGGAACGAGTGGAGAAGGGTGGGGGGCAGGGGCAGGGGCGAGTAGAGAGGGGCAGAGGCAGGAGCGAGTGGAGAGGGGTATGGGAATGGCAGTGGAGAAGAAGAAGAGTATGCTGGGAAAGTTGACAAGTCAGGGTGTACAAGATGTGCTTTAAACGTGTTTGCTTTACATTTCTCCCAGTGCCATTTCACAGCAGTTCAGTCATTGTTGACATGCACTTGATGAATGACATTATTGATGTAGAGAAAATTAATAAAGATGGCAGTACAAATGAGGTAGAATAATCAAAATGCTTTATTCCCTCTCCCTCTGTCCAGGATAGAGGACAACAATGTTCTGAATATATAAAGGTTACAGGCCTACAGTACAGTTTATGTACATGGTTTATAAACTGCAAATCCTATAAAAGACTTTTTTCTTTGATTAGGTGGTCTAGCAGACAAGCTGGATGAAAGGGATGTGTTCCCTTATCAGAATATCCCCAACTTCCCGGAGTCAACTGTGGCTGGCCATGCAGGCAGGATGGTCATAGGGTGTCTCTCTGGTGTTCCAGTCATGTGCATGCAGGGACGCTTCCATTCTTATGAAGGTTATCCTCTCTGGAAGGTAATCTGCATCTCATCTCAATTGTTTTCTTTCCCACATTTAATAATAAGTATTCAGGGAAACACTTTACATTTGTAATAATTTTGAATGTAATTATGGTAACCCTAATGTCTAGTAGTATTACTAACAATACTGTATACACTGTTAAGCAGGATACATTTTTTTCACCTGATGTACCTGTTCACCAGTTAGTAAATAGGTATCCATGAATTAGACATCTGTTGTGGGGTTGCATTCTGTGGAAGGCCAGTAGTTGCCCTGGGGAGGGCTGGAGGGGGGGGGGGGATTCTGTAAGCTTCCTTTCCGACAATGGGAAACTAAAAACCTGCAAGCTACATTATACAGTAAACATGCATTGCTGAATTAATGATACTGTAATTCTGAAATAGTAAATCCTTTATTAATGAATTTGAATATACTCTTCACTAAAATTTTCAATCAAGTACAGTATTTGATCATTCATGTATTTGGTTTTGACCTTTAATTTGATGAGCAATTACACAGCCTTTCCCAAGGCAAAAGGGGGAGGGACCTTGATACGCATAACAGGCTTTGTCATCAATTGTATACAACAGTATTATATAAAGTATTTTCTTGATTTGTAAATTTTGAGGTGCGTATAATAAAAGGTTTTAGGTATTAATTTATCTTAAGCCTAATTTCACATACAGGTAGGTTTCTTTTAAACTATTCATAATAGAGTATATGTAAATTGTAAATTTTGGAGTCCTAAATAGAGAAGCCGAGAAGTCAATGAAGGTTTATGCAAGTGTTGAATAGGTGTATGAATAAAATCAAACTTAAGTGGTATACTGTAGGGTATTTATCTAAACAATTTACTTCCAGTTTGCTGTAGTCCAGATATTGTTTTAGTCAGTATAATAATATAATTAATTTCATTCACCTGAGCTCTCAGACACTCGAACAGTGTACCCTTCGGGTAGGAGGCTGAAGCTCTATCAACAGGGCTGTTGAATAGTCTTGATAAGGAAAGATTCCAGAAACTACTACTACTGCTGCCAAGCTGGAATTTTTTACTTTATATGCCATAGATCACTTCCTTTGGGCTTCAGTAATAGCGAGAGAAAGTCGAAAATTCTAGTTTGGCAGCTGTAATTAACTCCTGGGATCTTTCCTTATTAAGACTACTCAAAAGCCCAGTTGATAGTTTCAGCGTCACATGCGAGGGGTCTGCAGTTCGAGTGTCCTAGAGCCCAGGGGAATGAAATGTTTATTTCCATGGAAATGTGGATGACAGTTTAGTATAATTAGTGTTAGTCAGAATAATAGTTTTGTGGCTTTCAGTATAATACTGTGCCTTATAGCTACCTGGCATTCCAAACAAAGAATCTTGCCTCTACAGTGTGCTATGCCGGTACGAGTGATGAAGCTGATGGGTGTAGAGCAGATCGTTGTCACCAATGCAGCTGGAGGCCTCAACCCAAATTTCAAAGTTGGCGACATCATGATTATTAAGGATCACATCAATATGCAAGTAAGTAATAAATCGATTGACTTAAATATAAATCAGTCGCTCATATCATTCTGTTTGTCCATTCTTGAGTAAATGTGATGGAAATATTTGTACCGTAGGCTACTATAGTTGAAAGTTTGACTTCTTACCAAAGTTTACTACTGTACATGGACATGGAGTTGGGACCTCATCATGACTTAAAAGCTTTGTGACTGAGTACTGTGTGATATTTCTTTCCTTCCTGAATTAAAAATATTTAAAAAATCATTGTAACTAAAAGTGGATAATTTAAATGTTTTGTATGTAATGAACTATGGTTTGATTACACAGTACATACTTAGCCAAAGTAGCCAGTGTGCTTAATTAATGTGTACAGTATTTGTGAACATTACTTCCTCTAAGCAATTGTACAAAGTTATATTTAATTTGTTTTATAGTGGTAATTCTGATAGATGAAAATGGATTTCATATTGGTAATAACATAACAGAAGACCTTTAGGTTGCATTTATGTGCTGCTTTCATCTGCCTGTAATGAGTAATCGGTAATAATGAAAACTGGAAACCTGATCTGCTACAACACTGGTATCCACATAGGCTGGACAAAACAATTTAAATTTGGCACGTTACCTACCCTAATATTTTAGGAACCTTATTAAGGACAGTTTCAATATACTGTACTGTAATCTAATTAATTCATTTGTTGACAAATTTGTTAATTTGGCTTAACGGGGTAAAAGGAATGTTAACAATGGAGGAGGAGGAGGGAAATGGTGTTTTTCTAATTGCACTGTAGCAGGCAAAATGTTCCTTGTATTTCATCATAGCTTCTAAATAACAGAGTCAAGCGATAACAAGGTTTGAGAATAATCACGCATTTCACTCGATACTTCAAAAAAAAACAAAAAAAATTCTACTTGTATCAGTAGCTACAAAAATGGCCATAAAATGGGCATATTTGACCAGCTTTAACATTGTACAAAAATTTGATTTTTCAAGGACCAAATACAGTAAATAAGTATAGTACATGAAAGATATTATGTTAGTGATGTGGTTTTTCAGTCATAAAAGAAGTCTGGATGAGGGGCCTCATATCTCTACTGTGTATTTCATAAAGCAAACTAGGCCATTTTATATACTGTATAATCACAAATATTGCTACTGTAAATGTTTATGCATCTTTATCAACAACCAAGTTTATCATATTAAGATAAATATACCCTTGTCTTTAAACCTAATCTTGGAGTTTTAAGTTAGGAAAATTAAATACAATTTTTTTTTTTAATTTGTAGTAAAATTATGAAGATTGAGTCAAATTTTATTATGTAGCCACCAGTTTAGCAAGTATGTGACATTTAGAGGCATCCCATTTGATCTAACTCATAAGATATACATCTTCCAGGGGTTTGCTGGAGACTCGCCACTGAGAGGCAGGAATGATGAACGGTTTGGCCCTCGCTTCCCTGCCATGAACAATGCGTACGACAAAAATCTCCGCGAGATGGCAAAGAAGATTGTTGCTGAAATGAATCTAACAAATGTAGTTCAAGAAGGTGTTTATGTCATGCTCGGTGGGCCCACCTATGAGACTGTTGCTGAACTCCGTCTCCTGAGACTACTTGGAGTGGATGCTGTGGGAATGAGCACAGTGCCTGAGGTGGGTACCCACAAGCTTGCCACCTTTTCATTGTTACTCTTATCCTGCAAGACTGTGGGTTAAGGTATTATGTAATAAAGGTTTGCATAGAAACTACCATTAGTATAATATTATCTCTTGTTTAGTGCAGCTGATTGGGAAATGGAGACACTGTCTCTTCTGTTAGTGTAAAGACATTGAATGATTGTTGGCAAATTTGTCCCTGATGTAGCACCTATTCCCTATTCTCCATAATTCTGAAATTGCTAAGCCAGTGTTGGTTGTGAATTGACACGATTCACACTTCTCCGGCATTAGCTAGTACTAGTAGTATATACTACTGGGTACACCTTGCAAGGAAGGAGAGGTACCCAGGAGAAGGTATTAGACAAAGTTATAAATATTTATACAAGGCCTTAAGGTTTCTTTTTGAAGTGAGAAATTGATTATAAAACTAAAGCTGAACTAACATTGATATAATTTTCCACGAATATTCATATATACTGAAGTAATCGTATTTCCTAGGTTGTGGTAGCACGACATTGTGGACTGAAAGTATTTGCCTTCTCACTGATCACAAACGAATGTATCACCCAGTACGACACGGATGCACAAGCCAACCATGAGGAGGTGAGAATTTGGGTTTTACTTATTAGTGTATAGTGTGTAATGCATATTTTGCATTTTAAGTTAAATTTAAAAATATACATAATTTTCTTTCTCCCCTCAGGTCATAGAAGTTGCCAACAAACGCAAAAAGGACTTGCAAGATCTGGCCTACAGAATTATTGTACAAATGTCCAAGAATAGTCTGGAAAGTTGAACTGGTGAATACTGAGTATTTTATATTATGGCATATTTTTTTTAAGTTCTGACCTAAGATGTAAAATCTGGATAAATAGGAAGAAAGTGACAAAACACTAAGAGTACTTTATGCAAGTTTCCTAAATTTGGGTTTGTTAAAAATATATCCTGCCTTACTAACTTCCTCACATTTCTGTAAATGGTAACCAGCTATTCAGACAAAGGACTTCCAGAAGATGTAGCTTACATGAACTTTGCTAAAGCTTTTGACAAGGTACCACATGAGACTGGCAAGGAAATTATAGGCACATGGAAATAAATGGGAGAATACTAGAATGGATAAAACAATGGTTAAAACATAGAAAACAAAGGGTCGTGCTAAACGGGAATGAATCTCACTGAGGAAATGTGTTAAGTCGGGTACCACAGGGGTTCATTTTGGGGCCAACCCTTTGTCATATACATAAATGACAATGAGAATTTTACAAACAACATCAAATTTGCAGATGACACCAAGATCTATGGTGAAAGTGATACAGACCTTTCAAAGAGATCTATATGAACTCTACAAATGGTCAGATGACTGGCAAATGCATTTTCATGTCGATTAAATGCAAGACCTTGCATGTGGGGCACAATTCACGTCACAACTACCATATTGACAGCACTCCCTTACAATAGATAAAGAAAAGGACATTAGAGTCCGAATCCATCATTCACTGAAAGATGCAAAAAGTGGGAGTGGCAGTAATAAAAAGCAAACCAAACCCTGGGAATAAATAATAAAGCATACCTTTACTTTCAAGGAAAAGAAAGTAAGTCATTCAATTGTACAAGTCTCTGGTGCACCCCCACCTGGATTATTGCATCCAGACATGGAGACCTCATCTTCAGAAAGACATAGCTGAAGAATGGGAACGCATATCGGGAACGGTTGAGGGCCACAGGGCCAGGCATGACAGAGCAGATCTCATCAAAACCTTTAAAATACTGAATAATTTGGAGGCTGTAGATCCTGACAATTTTATCAAAAGGTCAGATTCAATACGAACGAGGAGCAACGGGTTCAAGCTCAAGCCACACTGTAAGACAGAAAACAGGATGCTTTTTCACCCATAGGGTTATAAACCCGTGGAACTGCCCACCTGCCAAAAGCCGTAAATGCCAAAACACTGCTGGGTTTTAAAATACAGCTGGTAAAGATCTGGGCAAATGGGGGGGGGAAATCTTTGACAAGCCACAGGCTTCTTGTCCCACTAGTAAAAGTTTGTCCTGTAAACACTTTTATAGTAATTTGCTTGACAAAAAAAAAAATATTCAGCAGGAAGTACAGACAAAATACAACAAAACTTCCTGAGGTTTTGGTTTGCATTTTTGAATGCTATTAAAGTATAAATATATACAGTAAAAGCATACACTTCAAACACCCCCAACCTATAATATTCATTGATTGATTTTAAGATCCATGTATAAATTTAAAATACTGTAATGTACTGAACTACAATCGTGTATTCCTAGTTTGGTTTAGTTATTTTTGTAAATATAATTATAATTCATTGTGTCGGGGACAGGCAGCCAGTGTGTATTCATACACGTCAGGCTTATATCGCGGTCTCCCCCCTCATTCACGATACATTCCTCGCTTCCCCAATGTCATTAATTTGTTAGTGTAGAACTTTTTTTTTTTTTTTTTTTTTTTTTTTTTTTTTTTTTTTTTTTTTTTTTTACATTTATGTAGAATGTATACAATATTAGTAAGTGTAATGCATATAGATTTTAGTTTTTTTAACGATTGCCTCATCTATATAAAAAAGGTGTACCTGCTTCTCTGTATCTATAATATTTAGTCTTGAAATGTACAAAAACTAAATTAAAATATACTGGCTAGTTGGTTATCAAGCTATTGTGGTGGCCCTAACTCTTATATTGTCAATAGACCTTAAGCTCAACACCAACCCATGCTTGCTTTCATATACATTATGTGCTAAATATTCTTCCCAGCTTGGCGCCACTTTTTGATAATTGCTTGACTCATAATGACTATGATGCCAAGCACATCCTGTTCAGTGTACTGTGTATACAATGTTTCAATAGATTATGGAGATTAAACCACAAATGGCTAAAATATTTTGTAAGTCAACCTTTCATACTGCATTATAAAAATACTAATAATTATTTAAACCTCAAACTCCGTAGTTAATGATAGTAATGTTACTATCAATAACTCAATTGTGATCATTATTTGCGAACAAAACTCATCAGATATCAAATGGTTAATCTACGCTCAAAAAAATGGGTGATGTCAATGAGTGCTTTCTGAACCATTCTTGTTTGTACTGAAATGCTATACCTAATAAAACTACAAATGTCTCTACTAGCATAGTATGATTGGTAGTTTGGTCATCATGGGACATCAGAAAAAGAAACCACGACATCTTGGTTCATCCTGGACCATTATAAAGTAGTGTGATGGACCATCACACTACTTAATAATGGTCCAGAATGAACCAAAACGTCACGTTTCTTTTTCTGATGTGTGGTTTGGTCATCATATCTTAAGCCACGTTATTGCCACTCATTGTCAGCATATGATGTCCCATTAAATGTACACAGATGTGTAAAACAGTGTTTCTGTGATGCAAGCACATACAATGTTCAGGATAATTTAATTATAGATACTGTATTTAAAGATTCTTAATTAAAAATAATAACTGGTGTATGGATGAATAAGTTATGGGGGTAAAGATCTAGAACTATATCCTTTCAGTTATTTGCTGTACTTTGTGAGCTCCTTTCAAGTATTATATTTTATAATATATATATAATCAAAGCTGGTACTATGTATATACTGTTGCTTAGCAGGGCAAGTTTAGATTTAGGAGATAAATTTTCAGACAGACATGACAAGGCTGACCTCAAATCTTAACATAAAACCATCTAGATTAGCCCTGGCCAAATCTAAAATGACTAAAGCAACACAAGGGGGGAAAAACTTAAAGAATGCCAAACCACAATGGAGAAGGAAAAAATGTTCCCAACTTTAACATTTTTTGCAGCATTTTTTTTTTTTTTGTTACACCTACATTTACTACCAAAACATGGAATTCACATCATTATGAACAAAAACCAAACTGACATGCCTGTCTTTTTAAGAGCATAGTAGCCACTTTGCTAAATTATGGTGCAGTACAATTAGCCTAAAATCATGATTAACAGGACGTTCATGCGAGGCACAGTATCAGCAAGAAGGAATATAGCACAGCCTAGGTTTCTCCTTGCATCGCCATGCCTTAAGTATTTCTTGCAAAAATAGCTCCTAAAATGCCCAGTTCTGGATCTCATACCTGAACATAAGGACAAGCGACATTGAGGCTGGTAGCAAATGTTTAATGACATTGACAATGAAACAAAGCTGTCGAAGAAATAAAAATATTCTATTTTGCAAACCAAGAGATAGACAGATGGAACAAGTTAGGCGAGAAGGTGGTGAAGGCCAAAGTAAGTAGTTTCAAAGCGTTATGTGACAGTGTGCTGGAAAGATTGGACACTATGAGCGTAGTTCTCGTCTTGTAACTACACTTGGTAATTACCCAAGTAATTATCTAAAATTTTAAGCTGCTCTTGTTTATGATCATAATAAAAGTGCATAGTATCATAGGTGATTGGAATTGGACACAGGCACACATGTTAAACACTGGGTTATCTCTTGTGTGCTTGCAGTACTTTGTTGATTATCAATTTAAAGCAGATGTCAGAAAATACTCACCAAATGTATTGGGAGACGTATTCTTCAATAATTAATTGTAAAAGGTTGCAGTACGATATGATATCCACAAGAATGAATAAAGTAAAGCTATGGTGTTTGTACGTCGGTGTTTAATCGGAATTCGGAGGTAAATAATACAACTGGTGCCATCTATCTGCATAAAAATGCACTATCAACAAGTTAGGTTAGCAGCAGCCAATAAGGTACAGCTGATGCCATCTGTTGGCGTAAAATTACACCCTTAACAAACAGCATGTAAGATACAGGTGGTGACATCTATTGGCAGAACATTGCACTATCAACAGGCAAACAGCAGCCCATAAAGGCCGAGTGTTGTGCTGAAGGAACCCTTCCCCCGAGCTTGTATCTCATTGGTAGACACTCTTTGTTGACATTCCCTGACAGCCAATCACAGCAAGGGATCAGCCAAATGTTCCAACACTTAATAATTACATCTCCCGTGTACAGACTAAAAAACCGTGTACAGCACACCAATCCCGCTTATGACATTTTCTTACAACTTTAATCTGCCCAAAATGTGAACTTTTCAGCCATTTAAATTTGTCAAATTAATAATAGTTTATATTGTTGGATATAACAGTGATAAAAGAATGGCTTGGCTAATTGACTTATGACGTCATCAGTGAGGCTAGCAGCAGCCCATAAGGTACAGCTGATGCCATCTGTTGGAATAAAATTAAACTATCAACAGGCCAACACGTAAGATACCGGTGGTGCCATCTGTTATCAGAACATTGCACTATCAACAGGCGAACAGCAGCCCATAAAGGCCGAGTGTTGTGCTGAAGGAAGCAATTCCCGAGCTTGTATTTCATTGGTAGAAACTCTTTGTTGACATTCGCCACGACAGCCAATCACAGCAAGGGATCAGCCAAATGTTCCAACACTTATTAATAATAACATCTCCCGTGTATAGCACATCAACCCCACTTATGTCATTCTGCTGCAACTTTATTCTATCCAAAATGTGAACTTTTTAACCATTTAAATTTGTCAATTTAGGGATAATTAAATATTATAGGATATATTAGTGATTAAAGAATGGCTTGGCTGTATGACCTGTGACGTCATCAGTATGTGCGCGGGGCTTTGACCCAACATCGAGTCATAGGTGTTACGCCTCTTATAATTGTAGTTTATGCTAATATATATATATATATATATATATATATATATATATATATATATATATATATATATATTATATATGTTGTACCTAGTAGCCAGAACGCAGTACTTGGCCTACTATGCAAGGCCCGATTTGCCTAATAGGCCGAGTGATTTTCTTAATTTTCAATAATTTTTTCCAAATAGTTTATCTGAATTATTATTATTATTTTATATTACGACCATAATCTATTGACCTAGTTGTGTTAGTTTAGGTTAGGTTAGGTTAGGTTAGGGAGGGTTGGTTAGGTTCGGTCATATATCTACATTAGTTTTAACTCAAATTAAAAGAAAAAAACATACATAGTGAAATGAATTGTCTTATCAATTTCATAATAAAAAAATAAAAAATATATATAAATTCAGGAAAACTTGGCTTATTAGGCAAATCGGGCCTTGCATAGTAGGCCAAGTATTGCATTCTGGCTACTAGGTACAGTAGTAGTAGTAGTAGTAGTAGGCATCCATCAGTCTCAGGAGACTATGGAGTTGCGCACCGGTGTAGGCCTGGTCTGGAGTGGCCTCACCAGGGCGCAAAGCCAGGGTAGGTTCATATGGAGAAGCTGTTACCCAGGCAGCAGGTCCTACCTCTCCACGGCGCCGAAAGTCCACAATGGAAAGCCGAACGCCAATACGATTGGTTCCAGCGCCGTCGCAGGAACTGTGAGTTCCGGGGTTGACCTCGAAGTTGGTGAAAAAGGGCACAGATACCTCCAAACCCGGACACCGCCGTGGACGGGGCCGGAGAAGAACCACCCCAGCAAGGGCAAGAACGACCCCAGCCTCCTGAAGCAGAGCCTGGGCTGCACGAGCCCCAGGAGGTGGACGTCCCGGTCTCACACCTACGGGTCCCAGACAGAGATCGTCAGAGCCCCCTTTCACTCGAGGCCGGCTTCCTTCAAGACCAAGCAAAAAGAAGAGTGATAATCATTAAATCGGGGTAAATTAAAAATCTCGTCCCATCCCAAATCCCCTATAGATATTACATATGTTACGTAACATATGTAATATCTATAGGGGGTACCATCTATGGTACTTTTCCAATCACTTGGGCTGAACGGTAGAGCGACGGACTCGCTTCATGCAGGTCGGCGTTCAATCCCCGTCCGTCCAAGTGGTTGGGCACCATTCCTTCCCCCGTCCCATTCCAAATCCTTATCATGACCCCTTCTCCATAAGTCCTCACCCCAGAAGGATTCGAACCCAGATAGTCAGGAGCGCTACGCACCTTGGCGTACCTGGTACCTTAACCACTAGACCATACGACTGTACTAAAATCTTGTTAGTCGTGAGACTATTTTATCCAAGATCCGACAGCGCTCGATGGTCAACTTGGGCATAGATATTTCATCGAAATACCTCACTTTGTGGGGCCGGACCAGAACGGACCGAAACGTCGTCGTCTCTTCAATTTCTAGTGAGTGGTTTGGGCAACCAGGTATCCAGATTAATAATGAGATGGCGTTAACCGAGGAATTTAACTTGCGTTAACGGAGGAATTTAACTTAATAATGATGGTGGCTAATATCTCATATGAATCAGTGACCCAGTGAGTGGACGCTAAGATATATATATTCAATGACTCAGTCTATTGCAAATGTGTTTGCAATAGACTGAGTCATTGAATATATATATCTTTGGAACCACTCAATCGACCATACCCTAACATTCACTAATCTTGGAACTGTTCAGATACAGATGCTGGTAGCTGAACGGTTCCATCATATGTACCTGGTGTACATATCTGGATGTAGACACCCCTGGAGGACCAGGAGATAGGCAGGGAGGAGGACAGAGCCACAAACCTGGTACGCCTAAATGCACGACACGCTTATCACTTCGTATCACCGAACAACTTGATTGCAGTGTGAGATTATCACCATCCACGCGATGGGTGAGGGGGCCACCACCGCCCACGGGATGGGTATGGGGTCCACCACCTCCCACGGGATGGGCATAGGGTCCACCACCGCCCACGGGATGGGTATGGGGTCCACCACCTCCCACGGGATGGGTATGGCGTCCACTACCGCCCACGGAATGGGTATGGGGTCCACCACCGCCCACTGGATGGGTATAGGATCCACCACCGCCCACGGGATGGGTATGGGATCCATCACCGCCCCCGGGATGGGTATGGGGTCCACTACCGCCCACGGGAAACATATGAGGTCGAGCACCGCCCACGGAATGGGTATGGGGTCCACCACCGCTCACGGGATGAGTATGGGGGTCCACCACCGCCCACGGGATGAGTATGGGGGTCCACCACCGCCCTCGGGATTGGTAATGGGATCCACCACCGCCCACGTGATGGATATTGGCCCCAAATGGACCAATAGGACTTCTGAAGGCCAATAGGACTCATTCATATGTTTATGATACAAAAATGATCTCGTTTCCAATACTTCGCAGAGGACTCGCGATCGAAATGCATCCCAGGTCATGGACAACCACATAAACTAAGACTTGTTCACCCAGATGGCCCTACAGGAGTTGTATGGGACTGTTGTGGTCGTCTGGGTCAGCTCTCTGCCGCCTATTCCCGTGAGTGTACCCAGAACCCAAACAGGGAAACTCCCCAGTTCTACTACTGGAAGTGCAAAGATATCACTCATCTTAGGTTCATCCTGGTCGACCAGTTTGCAAACATGATCATCAATGATTTTTGCAACAAACACTTAGCTTTTGAGGAAGGATTTTGTGTGTAGCATGTAAAGGTTCAAGGATTGGTCTAGAGCTAGGCTTGAAGCCTATCAATCTTCTATAGCCTGATTTTTTAATGTTTAAGTCTACTATTGAGGTTCAAGCTAAATGATTTACCATTATCTCAAACGTGTTTTCAGTTAATCGAAAACTCACTTTTTTACAGTCTGCTGGTATTGTTTTAAACATCATGCAATGTTCAGTGGTATATTGGTTGAGTTGGTGCTATACGTTTTCTTTAAAGCGAAAGAATGAAAATGGAATATTTACATGTCAAGGTATATTTACTTTAGTCTATCATTAGAGGATCCTCCATCCTCTCCCCTCCAACTAATCTGTTTCATAGATTTGTACGCCGCAAAAGACTGTGTAATGTGGAGAAAATTACTACAGTGCCGTCGTGCTTGAATGAAGGTGAAGGAAATGCCCAATATATCTATAAATGTATTAAACAGCAAATTTTCGGATATAACCTACATCCGAGTCCATGCAGAAGCCACATGAATCCTTTCTCAAGGTGCTGTATACAATACCTTGAGAAAGGATGTAGGTTACATCTGAAATTTTATTTTTGTTTATATATTTATACACATATTGGGACTTTCCTTCACCTTCACTGTGTAATGCCTACGAGCTGAAGAGAATTTTAATATATCTCAGATCTTTGCATGTAATTCTTGTTTTAATTGTGGCCGAAACGCTATGCGTGTTAGTGGCTTTGCAAGAATGTAAGAAAACCAATGTTATGTACTCTCACAAACCCAATGTGCCTTCTTGTATGTAAATAAATAAATTTATATATAAGTCAAACGTCACATTTTAAACAAAATCTGGGTTTTTGTTTGGATTTAAGTTTATAATCCATGCAACTTCTTAAAGTGTGGTTGATGTTAGTGCAAGCACTCTATCTTTCTCGCTCTCTATGTCACTTTTTTTTTGTCGCACTCTGTCACTTTCTTGCTCTGTCTTCAAGGATGGTAATTGTTTCGGACGCAATTTCCAGAGTTTCCCCTGCCGTTCACTTCTCATTTTCTGTCAATCATAGATTTATTTAGTTTATATCTGCATAAAACCCTTCCAACTGTGATATAATCAACAAACTCTGGTCTGGTAAGCTTCAGTCTTGTCATTCTTGAATTTTAATATTTTCTTATAGTATGTTCCAGATTGGCTCCATTTTTTTTGTACTTGATTTAGCGTTTTTCTTTTGTATTTGTCGCCAGAATAAAGCTGATGGACTGTATCCTTTATGAGAGGTCAATTATTGTTCAAATGAGTTCATAGGATTCAAGCATCATGTTCATAACTTTTTCGGCTTTGCTTTAGCTTTTATTTTCTTGGAATTTGAGTTATTTTAATATTTTCTAGTTCCGTTTTCTGTTTAAAATTACTGGCAGGAAAGTCTTCCTAGTTTAATATTCCTCGGTTTTACCGATTTCTTAGGCATGAAACCATCGTCCCCTCTGTGAAATGGTTATGCAAAAAATATTCATGACAAAATGACACCATCAGGGAAGGGTTTTCATTAACGGTGTCGAAGTGAAAGAAACTCGAGGTGCAGTAATGGAACTCATCAGAGAGTGACGTCAGCTGCAGAGGCACCGTGAAGCAGGCAGCTGGCTGGCTGACACACTCACACACACACACACATGATTCGCATCCCCCCAGATCAATAGTCTTGTGTACCACCCGTCTCACGGCCAACCACATTCTCTGCTCACACTTACACATACACACACACACACATACACACACACATATACCTGACACACACATGACATTCCTCACACACATATACACACACACACACACACATACACACGTGAAACCCAGTGAATGTGCGTCCGCGGTTTAGTGAAGTATACAGTGTAGAGGCGGAGGCTGGCCAGTGACACGCCCTGTGCAGCTGCAGCGCCCATATGCGATAGGTGGGCCTATATTACAACTCTTACAGCATCACTGCAGTTACAGCATGATATATAGGCCTCCATAACTATATGTAGCTTATAGCAAGGCGTATTGTCAGCCTGTTTGCAGTATATAGTCCTTTTGTGAAGCGGTCTATGTATATGTATATATATATAGCCTCTTGATACGAAGATGAACTTTTGCAGTGGTACATTTATGTATTAATACAGTAATGAAAATGGTTATACAGTGATGCAGATATCAGTGATAGCGATACAGGTTTGCAGTGATACGGTATGTACTCATCCAATATTAATACACTTATACACAGTGATGACATACACGTACATTGTGATGTAGTTATACAGTGATACACTATATACAGTTATACACTAATACAGGGTGCAGCTCTACACTAATACAGTGATTCCATATATGCTGATACAGTTGTAGTATCACAGTCATACGTTAATACAACTATTTATTGACATAAATGTATGTATCGTAATTCTATATGTATCTTTATCAGTCTGACAGTGTACAGTTGTATCTTTTTGTCTGTAGCCAGCTTAAGCCCATATATGGTGCCCTGTAATACAACATGTGTAGCCTAGCCTCCATGTGTCAGTACATAAATGTATGACTTGCTCTGTTCTTAAACTTGTGTCAGTATGTATTTACGTGTGATATATTATATATTTTAATTTGTATATTATATTGTGTAAGTTGCATGTAACGCATCACTTAATCCGAACATATGTTTGGATATCTGTAAGTTACATAATTTCACAATAATTCGAATGTGTATGTTATATGAATAAATTACATAACTACGCTGACTGAACATGTGTATGTCGAATGTATATCAGTAAGTTGCATAATTTCATACATGAATTCGAACATATGTGTTATATATGGCTCACACTTCATCACCGCCATTACATATGTGACTGTATATCACTTATTTGTAACACAACAATCTGTAAATAATTGTATCACTGCATTTACTAAATATACT
>WNGS01021324.1:6305242-6315950 GCA_020271785.1 Procambarus virginalis | reverse complement strand
CAGACGACGCCATGTCCCGCGAGCCTCTGCATCAAGTGCTTGTGCCTGGGTGGCCATGGCTCCGACCTGCACGTGGACGAAGCTTGACTGCTCTTGCTCATGGCTCCAGCCACCTAACAGCGTGTTTAGTAGGCATGGCGGCGATGCAGGTCAGTAGTTCCCGTCTCTAAACCCCCTTCCCTCCTCCTCTTGTGGTTTCTCACCCCCCCTCCCTTATGTGGTTTGCCTCATCCTTCCTCCCGTACCCCTCTTACCCCTCAACCCCTTTCAGGAGTTTGCCCCTCATCCCCCCCCTCTCTGGTGCCTCTGGAGTGCTGCTTGAGCCCCCTCTTCCAGTGCCCGTTTCCACCCATCCGTTGTCGCCCACCCTGGCACTGCAGTGCTAGAGATTTAGCAGGAATAGGATGTCAGAAGGGTAAAAATAATTAGCCAATCTTTATGAACCTAGAATATTCATCTTCGAGGAATTAACACAAAGGATCTCAAATACACATGGTTACTTTGTAGGTAGAGTATTTTGACATTTTATGCCAGTATTAACGGCATGTACAACTTCATTAAATGAATAAATTATGTTCCACTTTTCAGGGTAAGTGGACTTTTTCTTTGCAAAAATGATACTAATATAGAGTGATTAAAGAAATTTGGCAAATGACAGTTTTCTAAGGTGGTACTTAATATTTAAAGATGCATATTAAATTCTGTAGCTTTAAACTACATATAATGACAGTTCTGAAAGAAAAAAAAGACATTTGACTGTTTGGGTTAAGTCCAAAAAATTAAATATTGCAATATTGTTTTGGGAGCAAAATCATTAACAAGGTGTACAACACAAACTTTTCACCATTTCCTTTTTTTTTGCTGGTGTGTTTCTGGCTGCCAAAGTTATAGGACAAGTGAAGTTATTAAGGTCATGTTGAATATAGAAATGTCGATTTAACAAGACTATCAAATTCACCCAAGGCCCTCTAGTCTTTTGAATACCGCCCTTTACACCATTTAGGAAAAATACATTTATAGTGCACTAAACCTTCCTTGCCACAGTGAACTTTACCAGTGGTCAATACTCAAAACCTATGGACCAAAAGGCAAGTGCCCATAGCTAGCAAATGTCTACTGTATAATTAGTGCTAAGCATATCCCATCTATATATTATTCCTGCTGGAAGCTATTCCAGAGACAAATTTTATAAAGGATATATTAAACAATAGGCACTACATTATCATGTACATGGGTTCACATTCCATTAATTAGCTTAAATGGTGTAAAAATCATGAAATTAGTTTGTGCTAAATATTAGACCCTATTTACTAGGTAGTTAAATAATGCAAGAAACCATTTAGCCCATTGAATACCTGCCTCACTAGTCTACATCTCTCACTTGGCATCTGATCTCAATCTCCACGTTTATTTAATTCATTTATATACAAGGTACATGTACTCTCACAAACCCAATGTACAAACCCAATGTACAAACCCAATGTACATATTTTTTTCCATTCTTGCTATGACATTAACACTCATAGCATTTCCAGTCAACATCACATCTCTACTGATGTGACCAATATGCCTTGCCTTTAATTGTCAACTCATTCGTATAAATGACGCAACTATACTGTTCTTTGGTTACACTACATTGAAAAAATTGGATATATACCAATCAAAAAGTGGAAACTTGAATGACTTTGTAGTTTAACAAAGTTGGCAACTGAAGAATGCTAACCCAATACTCGCATAAAAGACCTTAAATGACAAATAGGTATACACTTGTATAAGCGACACACAACATACCAGTTTGTATTGAAGATCACCCATTGCGAATCCTCTGTCTTAGGTATGGCCGTCGACCTTTATGGGGTACAGGCCGCCGTCCACAGTCCTTCCTTCAGGCAGGACGGGTGCCGTCGTCGTCAGCGATCACCTGTCAAGTATCTATGAAGAGCCGTCGTCTCCTCCCTGGTCGGAGAGGTCAGCCAGACCACGTTGCCACGCGCGCCTCACTGCGAGAAACCATGAGACAACAATCAGTTACGCAGGTGCTCAACAACCTGCCGGGGGGGGGGGGAGGGACCGGATTTGTCAACAAGTTAGCCAAACATTCTGGAACCTGTACATCTTTTCAAATCTTCGGCGGCTTTGTTTACATTAATTAAAACAGTTTACGAGCATCGAAACTTCCAAAATCAAAATAATATTGTTAGAAACAGCCTCCAAGCGCTTCGGGACTCAAACTTAATTAATCAAGTACGTGTCAACAAAGTTGCTAACGATTGAGGAAAGATGTATATAGGTTCTTAAGTACTCGCGTAATCGCTTTGTGAATCCAGGCTCTGGACGTTACTTGCGCAAGTACTTACGAACCGGTACATCTTCTCAATCTTTGGCGGCTTTTACATTTATAAACAGTTTGAGAGCTCCAAAGCACTAGGAGGCTCTATATAACAACGTGTCGATTGGGAAGTTTCGATACTGATAAATTCTTTACAGATATCGATACTGATAAATGTAAAAGATCTTTATATTTATATTATTTAATAAAGAAAGTGTAAACAACGCCGCCGAAGATTGAGAAGATGTACAGGTTCTTAAGTACTTGTGTAACAGCTTGTTGAAGCCAGTTAATCGCGCCAACATCATCTCTCACTCCAATTGTACAACATTCAACCAAAATCACGCAACATTCACATTCCACAAATGCATATACATGCATACAACAATTTTATACACAGTCTAATCTACATTTATATTTTACTGTACTGTTTAAACATATGCATAGGTCACACGCAGGTACGGTATGAATTTATCAAAGTACGGTACAGACACACGCTTCCACTTTTTATATTATCTACCTGTGCTTGTATAATACATCAACACCCATATTATGCCTCCATTGTATAACGTTTATACGTTTATCACACAGCTGACCGGAAAAGAGGTTATCACCAAGAGAAAACGTTATGGTAGCATGATACTGAAGACCTCCCCGACCCCGCTTGGAAGTTCAGTTGTGACAATCCCTTTTAACACGTTTGCAACTTGTATAGTACTAAATTTACAGCACGAAATCAAATTGATTAATGCTATAAGCCACGACTACATTGATTAATAGTAAAGGGTTAATAGGCAAGAGATTAATAGTGTAAATGAATATGACTATCAAATTTATTGATGTAAAGGTGTTGTGGATTAAATGCAGGCATCTGGATTCGAGCCTTTGTCAGGGAAGACTGACTGGACCCCAAAACCTTAACTATTCGCCTTTATTCACCCAACAGCAATCGAGAACTGTTGTTAACCGGTTGTCAGGTCGTGTCCCAAGGAAAACTAATAGGGGCAAGGCTTAACCGGAGTTGGAAAGGAAAACTAATGTGCCTATTAACTGGAGGTGGATAATGTTCACTTGTACCCACCCATGTAAACAATTTATGGCTTGTCAAGTCTGAAGTACGACATTGTGAATGTAAAAGTTTCACTGGGAGATTTTTCTTTAAATTTATTGTAGTTTTGCTTTCAACATTTTTACTTTAAATCTAAAGAGATTCCAGACATAACAGGGCGCCTTAGAGCACTGTAGGACCGAGGGCGACTGCTGGCATCCAGGGGTGTTTAGTTTATTTAATATGCACCCCCCATAGCCATCCCGCGGGCGCCAGAGGACACCCCCATAGCCATCCCGCGGGCGCCAGAGGACACCCCCATAGCCATCCCGCGGGCGCCAGAGGACACCCCCATAGCCATCCCGCGGGCGCCAGAGGACACCCCATAGCCATCCCGCGGGCGCCAGAGGACACCCCCATAGCCATCCCGCGGGCGCCAGAGGACACCCCCATAGCCATCCCGCGGGCGCCAGAGGACACCCCCATAGCCATCCCGCGGGCGCCAGAGGACACCCCCATAGCCATCCCGCGGGCGCCAGAGGACACCCCCATAGCCATCCCGCGGGCGCCAGAGGACACCCCCATAGCCATCCCGCGGGCGCCAGAGGACACCCCCATAGCCATCCCGCGGGCGCCAGAGGACACCCCCATAGCCATCCCGCGGGCGCCAGAGGACACCCCCATAGCCATCCCGCGGGCGCCAGAGGACACCCCCATAGCCATCCCGCGGGCGCCAGAGGACACCCCCATAGCCATCCCGCGGGTGGTAGTGGCAAAGTTTACAGAAGCACATAATGGGCTCAGGTCCTGAACTAAAAAATTCAATTAGCTAAAGTTACAGTTTTAATAAGCTAGTTACATAGTTACATAGTTTAACTAGCCAGTTGTAAGTGCCACCACGGAGATCAACGTGTTAGTGAACGGCCACAAGCACAGTCTGGGAGCCAAGTAGTTTACACATGCCGTGAGCTTGTTTCATAATTTGATTCCCCTCCCCCCTTTATCTAGAAAGGGGGTGTGGAAAAGTTACAATCACCCACATTTACCCGAGGGGCGGCCTCGATGAAGACAGGGAAGCCGGCGGATTGTCAAAGCTCAAAGGATAACCAACATATGAAGGTCGACAACAAAAGGGGGAGAGGGAATAAATGCTAATCAGATGTGAAGGCACTGGATATAATAATGGAGCAGTAAGACACGATATTCTGGCACGAATTTGGTTATTTAAGTTCCCCGTGAATATGTTGGACTGTATAAATTTTTCCACTACATACTGTATTGTATTTATATCTATATATTTTGGTGTACGATAAAAATTAACAACTACGACACTGTATTACAAGATACCCATTAAATTATTACAAATTTTCGAGGGCTCAGTAACCAGGGAACAAACACAAAAAACGTAATACGCTGAAACTCGCTCACATACAATAAATAATTCAGTACCTAAATAATATTCCTACCTTTAAACCCTACAACTTGATTTCATATATTAATATACTTACGTTGTAGTCTTTCTTGCTAATGCTGTTCAAACCAAGAAGATAATAATATTATTTCACAGAAATTAATCAACTCTAGAAAACTATATAAATAAATATTATTTTACAACTTAATTACAATTATATTTATTTTAAATACTATGAAAAGTAATACAAAGTAAATAAGTAGATTAAATTCAATAAATTCAATAAATTTAATTAATTTACAAGAGATAATATTTGTAAGCGTATGTACCTGATGAAATTGTTTAAGGGTAAACTAAAAGTAAATCTCCACTGAGTAGTAAACACGAATATGTGTTCTCTTCATTTAAAAAGAATGACGACCCTTTTAATATAGCCTAGACTTCTGTAATCTAATGTTAAAAGCGTTAACACAGCTACGACTTTTTTTAAATCCTCCTACAAGTGTCCTAGCTGTTCTACATATTATTCTGGCGTATAAATCACCTAAGGCCAAAAATTGATGTACTCAATATCATAGCAAAATTGACGCGATGTCCCGCTTTCTATTCGTGGGTCCTGGGTTAGGAGAGGTTCGGGCAATTTAATACATCAGTTAAATGACGTTGTGAACACTCAAAGAGGACGGGTTGGCTCAGCACCATTGCTTCATCCCATATCTTGGACCAACAAAAAAAAAACTTCAAGCAGATATTAATGATGTTTCCGACTGGGCAACAACAAATAACTGATGTTTATCATGTTATTCGATAAATTCCAGGTACAGTACTCAGGTACGGTAAAAATGAGAACCTTAAACATAATACAGGGAACAAAACACAATCAAATCTTCCCATAGTAGGAAAGTAGCATGTAAAGGGTTTGGGAATAATGATGTCTGACGACCTAACGTTTAGGGAGCATAACCAAGCAAATATTGAGTCAGCCATAAAATGATAGGATGGATTACGAAAACTTTCAAATCCAGGGATCACATCACAATGGTTGTACTATACAAATCACTTGTACTGTCATGTTTTGAGTACTACTCAGTACTCACTTCCCTCTTCAAACCAGGAAAGATTGCTGAAATGGAGGTAATACAGAGAACATATACGGCATAAATAGACGCGATAAAGCACCTAAATTATTGGGATCGTCTCAAAGCTCTCCAAATGTACTCACTAGAAAGGAGACGGGAGAGATATCAAATAATATACACGCGGAAAATACTGGAAGGCCAGGTCCCAAATCTACACAGTAAAATAACAACATACTGGAGTAAGCGATATGGAAGAAAATGCTGAATAGAACCAGTGAAGAGCAGGGGTGCCATAGGCACAATCAGAGAACACTGTATAAACATCAGAGGTCCGCGGCTATGCAACGTCCTCCCAGCGACTATAAGAAATATTGCCGGAACAACCGTGGACATCTTCAAGAGGAAACTAGATAGTTTTCTCCAAGGTGTGCCGGACCAACCGGGCTGTTGTGGATATGTGGGCCTGCGGGCCGCTCCAAGCAACAGCCTGGTGGACCAAGCTCTCACAAGTCAAGTCTGGCCTCTGGCCGGGCTTGGGGAGTAGAAGAACTCCCAGAACCCCATCAACCAGGCATGGAAAAGTTGTTGGATTCTAATGTTAGGGCCGGAATTTTATGTTCATTAGCAGAGCCAATCATTATAGTATTTCGGCCAGAATGCAATGTTCACGAGTCTACCCATGCGTTACACTGTTTAGACTGTAGTGCAATGTTCATAAGTCTACCCATTCGAGAAGATATGTTGAAGGCCAAAAACTACAAGTAAACAAATACTGTGTTGTTTTTGGCCGGTGATAATCAATCGGTTCAATGAAGCGTTCTGGACCGAAGCTGGACCATCACAAAACGGTATATGTTGGTCCTATTGAGTACTTGTGATCCAGTTGGGTTTACACAACACTCGGACGGGAATGCACCAGTACCACGGAAACCACAGCTTACCGGAATTAATGATAAGAGCTGCGGGGATTAAAATATAGAGTGGGTTGGCACCACAGAGATTAGCGTGCAAAATCAGTTACCAAATATATTAGCAGGCAACATGGGATACACATTATTTGCCGGTAATATGGGGCATTTCCCATATATTACCACAGAATATGGGTTGCCACACATATAATAATAATAATAATAATAATAATAATAATAATAATAATAATAATAATAATAATAATAATAATAATAATAATAATAATAATAATTTATTTGCAAGGTACAATGGGTTGACGAGCTTACATAAGATTCGTATTTTTACAGTTACACAAAGCCACTAACACGCATAGCGTTTCGGGCAGGTCCTTAATCTAACATATCAGGCTACATGAAAAGGTACATTGCAGCAATGTTTTTTTTTATCAACAAATAACTACAATATAAGTTGACAGGTGATTACACAAGTAAGGATATATGTTTTAAGTACTAATATTGGGGAAGTGGGCAGTACAAGACACAGTGTGAGTTTGAAGCACAAGGCAGGAATCTATGAGGATGAAATTAGGTACTTTTTGGTTTTACTTTTGAACAGGGCATGAGTTGGACAATTTTTTAATTTATCAGGGAGTGAGTTTCAAAGATTGGGGCCCTTTTATTTGTATGGTGTATTTGCACAGTTAGTCTGACTGAGAATATCAAAAATATATTTATTTCTGGTGTGGTGCTTATGGGTTCTATTACACCTATCAAGGAAAAGCTTCAAATCAAGATTAGCATTTATGAACAAGGTTTTGTTTATGTAAATAACACATGAGAATGTGTTGAGTGAGTGAATGTGTAGCATGTTAAGGGACTAAAATAGGGGAGCTGTGTTGTCTGAAGACAGAGTTTGTTATAGCTCTGATAGCAGAGTTTTGCCGAGTGATTAGAAGATAATATGGGATTAGATATTAGAAGATAATATGAGATAATATGATATTAGAATATAATATAGCATACCACTCATATATTAGCATGCAATATGGGTTACCACACATATTAGTAAGCAATATGGGGTATGCATAATAAATGAACTAAACTAACTCGTATCTTCATATTCTCTACTGCTTATGTATAACATGTATGTACACTTGCATAATAAAATATTGTTATAATTATTATTATTATTATTGTTAATATGTATCAGTATGCAATAAATTGTCTGCACTATCATTTTCTCGTTGTAAACATGTGTTTCATTGTATTTTCATGCACAAGATACTCATATGCCATATATATTTAACGCAGTCACTCTGCCTAAACCATCTTATATGTTAGGGGTCATTAATGTAATGTTTACAATTCACATTTTGTTTCGTTTCAAGGGATTGTAACAGTTATGGACAAAGCAGTAGGCCGATTGAACTTGAACCGATATGTATATATGTCACGTACACGGCAAGGGCACTTCATATATCACAGAAAATACATATGCTGTACATAGTACTATATATGCAAATTCGAAATTAACTTTAGTTTCATTTGTAAAACAAAAAATTGTTAAGAAAAGATGCTAGTAATATTAGTGTTGTAAGTTCGAACCGCAAATGAGTTCTATGTCGTAAGCTCACACCACTGGAGTTCAGTGTTGTAAGCTTACACCACTGGAGTTACGTGACGTAAGCTCACACCACTGGAGTTACGTGACGTAAGCTCACACCACTGGAGTTCAGTGTTGTAAGCTTATACCACTGGAGTTACGTGACGTAAGCTCACACCACTGGAGTTCCGTGACGTAAGCTCACACCACTGGAGTTACGTGACGTAAGCTCACACCACTGGAGTTACGTGACGTAAGCTCACACCACTGGAGTTACGTGACGTAAGCTCACACCACTGGAGTTCAGTGTTGTAAGCTTACACCACTGGAGTTACGTGATGTAAGCTCACACCACTGGAGTTCAGTGTTGTAAGCTTATGCCACTGGAGTTACGTGACGTAAGCTCACACCACTGGAGTTCAGTGTCATTCGCTTACACCACTGGAGTTCATTTTCGTAAACTCACATCACTGGAATAGTTTTCTGAGCTAGAGACTCACCCCACTAGACAAGTTAACTATGTTTAAAGCTCATAACACTGACAAAATTTACTGGCTTTAAAGTTTGAACGATTGGAAGCGTTTAATGGGCTTAAATCTCACACCACTGGAGGAGTTTTCCGTATTGCAAATCAACACTTTTGAAGGCGCTTACAAGCATAAACTAACCAATCTTGTTATTGCCGGGCGATCCTACTATCCAGAGGTCTAGCCAAAACAAAGGTTAGTTTTCACGAGCCCGACTTCGGTGTGTACAGTTTGCCTGCAAGAGTACACATGAAAACAATATCACGAAACATGATTTATAGCCTCACGCTATCGCGCAGAGCTGTTATCGCTGACCAATCTCATGCTAGGTTACCTACGAATAACTACTACATGACGTAGTAGTTATTCGTAGCCCTCTCTTATACTTTGATCCGTATTGTAACTAAAATTATATTGTAACTTAAACGTGAGAATTACACTTACACGAGAGGAAAATTGAGGAAGCAAGGCTGTAATGATGATTGATGGAGTTGATTCATGCTAGATTTTCGATTCCTGGTTGACATTGACGATTTTCAACTGAGATTTATTTGTTACGAGAGCTAAAATTTAGTTCCGGGTTATGAGTGATGAATGCAAATGAATATCCTGTTGTGATTGGTTAATGGAAGTACATGTGATAATAATCCCGATTGTGATGGTTAATAACTATGTCATCGACTTATGTAGGTCCTGATGTGTATGTGAAGAAGGATCATAAATTTAGAAAAAGATAAGTTATTTATTCAGGTAAAGTTACATACACTGAAAATGAGTTACAAACATAATGTCGGGTTAATAGATAGAGCTATAGTTCACACATTGCCTGAAGCCACTAATACGCACGGCGTTGATGGTAAAAATGGGGTTAGTAACAATTGATTGTTGTATATGATGATATCCTGCCTATATAGCTGGTAGGGTATAAATGTGTGACGCATTAGTGGTAGTGTCGAACTGAATACTGTAAACTGAATACTGTCTTATGGATGATCGGAGAGGATATGGTCGCTGGTGAAACAATTGATGGAAATTGAAATTGGGGTAGAGGGCCGCGGTGGGGAGGAGGGGAGGGGGAAATGAATAGAGGGTGGGGGATAGGGAGGGGGGGATGTGAGGTTTGGGCGTCGCTTCGACGATAACAATTGATATAAAAACGCGCCCTTTCTAAGAGAACAATAATGGTTCGTTATCGTCTTCCGGGAAGCTTTTAAAACGTGTTATGAACACGACCAGCTTAGGGAGGGGAGGGAAAGAGACGACCACTAGCTGCACGTGTTATGAACACGACCAGCTTAGGGAGGGGAGGGAAAGAGACGACCACTAGCTGCACGTGTTATGAACACGACCAGCTTAGGGAGGGGAGGGAAAGGGACGACCCCTAGGTGCACGTGTTATAAACACGACCAGCTTAGGGAGGGGAGGGAAAGAGACGACCCCTAGGTGCACGTGTTATGAACACGACCAGCTTAGGGAGGGGAGGGAAAGGGACGACCCCTAGGTGCACGTGTTATAAACACGACCAGCTTAGGGAGGGGAGGGAAAGGGACGACCCCGAGGTGCACGTGTTATGAGTCTGGAGTCGTTACTGGAGTCGTTGCTGCGGGTGACACCGCCAGAAAGATTAAGCACACAGTAGAAGCAGCTTCGATAAGCCTTTATCAGGCTTTCAGTCCACATCAATGGTGTATTAATGGAAGGATTCGGATGACCAGGTCCAATAAACTCTTCCATAGGACCATAAAGGATAGGACCTACGGTGATTGTGGATGGTATGAACAAAACATTAACTGTTCCATCAAA
>WNGS01021324.1:6265769-6305217 GCA_020271785.1 Procambarus virginalis | reverse complement strand
AATCAGTTCACGTTTTGTGTATTATTTTGTTTTTTGAGTAGGTAATCGACGATAGAACGACGGTCTTGCTTCATGCAGATCGGCGTTCAATTCCCGACCGACCAAGTGATTAGGCACCATTCCTTTCCCCCGTCCCATCCCAATCCTTATCCTGACCCCTTCCAAGTGCTATATAGTCGTAATGGCTTGGCGCTGTCCCATGCTAGTTACCTTCCATTCCATTTATAAATGTACTATAATTTTTTGGGATAAGGTATCCAAAGGGCAAGCGGGACAGGAAGCCGGCGGATGGAAGAAAATGTTTGCTGCTCAACGCGGTGTATACGTTTGGAAAATGGTTGGTCCAAAATATTAATTCAATAAATTTACAAATGTATTGCTACACTTTACAATGCTCTCGGCGTCCGTTGTTCCAAGCGTGTTTTATTCTACTTAACCAAATGCATGAAAGTGGTAAGTTATTAAACAGTTGCTGATATATCGCTTAGTAAAGCGTGTATACATGCTTTTGAAATGTCCTCAGATCCCTTAAATTACACAAATACCCATTATCTTAACTTATTTACAGTATAAAACACCAGCAGTTGAAAATATGTAACTGTTATAACGCCATAAAGGCACTCAGATATCAAATGAACATACAAGATATAGACTTAATTCCCCCCTATGATGATATGCCGCGTCGGCATGCCATCGCTTTTTAGTGTTATACACATTAGATTTGTCCTGTACTATGTTCAGGACTAAAGGATACTTGCTGGTTGGTTGCAGTAAGCATTGTGGTGGTCTTAACCAACCCTCTCAGATGATTGATAGGCCTTAAACCCCAATACCAAACCAAGAAATACCTATCCTGAAGCCTTTTGCAAGCACACTGAATACCATCCATATATATTAATTATATATATACTATATATATATCTATATATATATATATAGTATATATATATATACTATAACTGAAAACTCACACCCAGAAGTGACTCGAACCCATACTCCCAGGAGCAAAGAACTGGTAACTACAGGGCACGCCTTACTCCGCTTGACCAACGGACAGGACATAAGAAGCATGTGCCTGAGCTACTCTTTGGAACCACTTCCCCGCCGGCACCTGGAATGGTTATCTTGGGCATAGCATCCTTTATCAAATCACCTCTATCTGTTGCAAAACTGGTGGTGAGGGTGTCAGTGGTGGTGGTATCATTAGGAATGTTACTGGTCTTATTGGAGTCGATTGTGAAAGAGTTGGCACTATTGGTGATGCAAGTGGAGGCGCTCTCTTCACTTCGTTGACCACAGACGGCCCACAAGCTGTACACTTTACTGCTGCCAAATAGAAAGACCAAGTGAATGAATATTTACTAAAATATAAATATTACTATTATTAAAAATTTTATTTTAAAAAATGTGCACAAGAGTTAAGGCAAGGCAAGTATCAAAAGAAGGCACCAAACCGGGAAGGCTATGTAGCACCATCAAAGTGCGAAATAAGAGGGCGCTAAATATCACCAAGAATGCCAATACGAGAACAAAACCGTACGATATCAAAAGTATCCGATTAACCTAGAATTCTATCGAGGGACAAGTGACCGAGGGACGGTCGGAAAGCAAGACACGCTCATCCTGGAAGTCGAGACATTCAACAAGGATATGCACAACTGTAATAGGGACCACGCAATTTGGACAATAAGGAGCAGGGCGGCGCTCCATTAAGTGACCGTGGGTTAAGTGAGTATGGCCAACCCGCAGCTGTGCCAAAGCAGTTTCCCACCGCTGGTTACGGTGGTAGGAGGAAGGCCACGGGGACACACTAGGTTTGAGAGTACGCAGCTTGTTACTAACTACAGAGGACCACCAACCCTGCCAACGGGCAAGGATGGAGGAAATAATAGGATAAAAGTCGAAATAAGGAATACCTTTACGGGAGATGGGACAAGAACGGATAGCTTCCTCAGCGGCAGCATCCGCATGCTCATTGAAAAACACCAATATGGCTGGGAACCCAGCAAAACTACCGATTTATATTTACTAGAAATAAGAAACAGCCAATGTTGAATCTCTATGACCACCGGATGGACAGGATTAAAGGACCCTAGAGCCATGAGGGCCCTACGAGAGTCAACTACAACCACAAAGGAGGAATGATAACGAGAAAGCAAGAGACGGAGAGCAGAGAGAATAGTATAAAGTTCTGCTGTAAAAACGCTAGCCTCGGAAGGGAAGCTACACATACTGTATAAGTACGGTCAGGAAAAACAACAGAGTAGTCCATGCCATCTGCAGACTTGGCTCCATCAGTGAAGATGGAAATGCACAAGTCAAGAATAATATTACATGGTAAATAATGAGAATGCACATGACACCCATAGCCTTAATAGACTAGCATTCACTGTTTAAGGACCTGATATAGCATCCCCTGGACCTAACGCCCAGTTTAGAGGCCACCATTTGGACAAGACAAGATCAATGACCATGCACTGTATACAAAGTCCAATGCCGAGTAAAAGCAGATTATGGTCTATTGGAATTTACTGTGGTTGCCACTAGATAAACCGGTGGCCATTATTGAGATTGTGGCTCAACCTCACCCCTTGCTAAGCCAATACTTGCCACAATGGAGCAGATGTAGACAGGGTTGGCTTTAGGTGCTGTGGGGCCCAACTGGGAACATTTTAGTGGAATTCCTTGGCTCACAGACAAGGTTTTAGTGAAATAATTTATTAAAATATATAATGTGTGTTTGGGGAAAACATTCAAAATGTAAATATTTACCGTTAGAATGCAGTTGTACTTTACAAAATTAGAGTAGATTTACCCTAGCATGGGGCCCTTTAGGTGCAGGGCCCAATTTGATTAAAGTCAACCCTGGCTGAGTTTAAGTCAATGTTTAAGATGTTTAAGAGCCTTTTTTTTTGGGGGGGGGGGACCACCCTCCTAAAAAAAAAAAAAAAAAAAAAAAAAAATTGTATTACTATAGAATTCTAGGAGTCTGGGCCTGGTGCAGAGTACACAGCATCAAATTTAAGTGGGGGTTACAGCAACGTCTGATATGGTTTGGTGGTGGTGTCAAAGAATTCTTCGATCTGGATCACTGATCTGCAATGTGTTTGGATCACTGATCTGCAATGTGTTTAGGGAGTTCATTTTAAACAATTTTACTGTTGCCTCAGCATGTCATTTCTTTGCCATCAGTTTTGAAGGTTCCTTCATCTTTGTGCAAGGGGGCCTAATGCAGGTTGTAATTCATAGGAGGAAGTATTTTAGATTTTTTTTCCCCCATTTCTCGTATGGCCTTTTGCATTCTCCACCTCTCCTGGATTTTATTGTTGCCACTTTAGTTTAATAGTTTCTACTGCCCTACATAACCTTCTTTGTCATTCTTGAGAGAGAGAGAGCCAGTTTAAGATGTTCTGCCATTTGTTTTCATCACCTATAGAGGGAAAACCTTTTGTTCCAGTTTACATTTTTTCTTTCTCCTTAGTGGTATGCAACTTGCACATATTTCTAGTGTTATTGTGCCTATTTTCTCAAGGCACTGGGGTTAAAGTTTGCATTATCTAGCCATTTTTCTACTCATTTCTGTAAGGGCTTAGTTTATTTCTTGCTAGTTAATCATCATCAAAGAAGCTTTTTCCTTACACAGTAGAACCTCGATTCACTGATTTTTTTTTTCTGTTTTATTTAATTAAGATATATACTAGAGTTGTTACATTCTTGTACAGCCAATAGTACGTGTAGCGTTTCAGGCAGGTCCCTGGAATACGATCCCCGCCGCGAAGAATCTTTGTTACAACCAAGTACTGTACACATTTTACTGTTGAGTTAAACAGAGGCTACAGTTAAGGATTTGCGCCCAGTAAATCCTCCCCGGCCAGGATACGAACCCATGACAAAGCGCTCGCGGAATGCCAGGCGAGTGTCTTGCCACTACACCACGGAGACAAAGTTTAAACACTTTCCATGCCAAGTTTACTCACCAAATTGGAACAAAAGTTTGCTGACGTTGGGATGTGTGGATTTGCTTAGGACGTTGGAACCAAGCTCACAGATGGAGGCAAAATTACAAGAAATAGTTGGGGGCCTTAGGAAAGCCAATATAAAATCCAATTTATGGTTTTTCATTTTGAATTGGCAAGTGTTTCGTTCACTCTGGTATAGCTCCTGTTACCTTGTGAGGCCTCAATGTTCATTTTCACATGAGAAATTAGCTAGGTGTGGTTTAAATTTTCTTGCAGACTTTCACTTTGTAGTTGTAGGTTGAAATTAAAATTTTCTTAAGCAACATTAGCCCATAGGGCATGGGAAATGCATCCTAGAGGCATCTAGTTGCAAGAAATCCCTCACTGCAACGAGGTGCAGATGGTCCCATATAGTCTATTAAAGGTTGAACCGTATAACTTGCCAATCTTTCTAATCATACCATAAAAACGACCGCAGTTATATTTCCAAGTTAACATCCATTTTATAAATAAAAGAAAACCCACAAACTATTTGTAACTATTTTAGCAACTTGCATTTTAAAGCTGAAAATCCAAAGAAATGCTGTACAAATCTGAAAGTTTTACCGTAACAGGGATTCTCTCAAATTATGAGGCACTTGGAGAGAGGTATTTAAAACCTAAGTGAAGGGATTTCAGCCAAGTAAGATATTGGAGTGTCAGTCAGGGTTGGAACTCTGCACTGCTAAAAAATATACCGAGGACACTAGACGATTCAGGATCCCAAGGAAAGATGCGACCTGGGACCGAGAGCCACATTAAATCCATCATGTTCAAAATGCTTTGCATATTAGTTACCTTCATTCAATATACATCATCTGTACCTACTAATTAACAACTAGTGTATATCTTATAATCAAATTATGTATTACACATAATAGGGCTTACCGTATAAAGGGCATGGTGCACTCCTGAAGACTTAGGTCTTCGAGGGGGAAGCCAATTCGAGTCTCCTTAGTCTTACTGCTGTAAACGTATCGGGTGCAAGTTAGTCAATTGAGGAATTAAAATTACATAAATTTTTCATTCAACCAATGTACAAGGATGTAACTAGAAATGTCATCAATATTCACCATTCTACAAATGCTTTCTTCAAGCAAAGCAGAAATTACTACAAAATGTTTTTACATTCAGATTTATAAAAGTGATTCCTTAAAATTCTAAATATTTCTTAAAAGTATAAAAAAAATTCCAAAAGACAATAACTTTCTGGTTGTGGCTTTGTTAAAGATCTCCAAACAGTTTTTACCTCGCTTTCCAAATAGCGAGGACAAGTCAAGTCATTAACATCAAGTTTATTGCAAACTCTTATCTCTAAATCTGTTGTCATACTCTGCTCCAAAACAACTTAACACTTGTCTGAAGCTAGACAAATACAATTAAATTATAAATATAATAATTAATATTGGTAACAGTCCATGTCATGTGGCTACCATATGTTTGCCTCCAAATGCATGACTAGAGCTGGCAAGTTCAATGAAAAGTCTGCCTCCAATAGAGTTTACTAAATTGGATTGCCTACAAGCAACTTTAGAACAATAATTCACCAAGAACTTCAATAAAAATTTGTAGATCTGAGGCATGGTAAAATCAACACCAGCAATACAGTACCATCATGAAATATCATGGTACTGTATTGATTATCTCCATGGATCATCCAATAAAATTTGCCGACTACTAGACGTTACTACTGCTCAGCTTATAGTTACAAGTATCTCAGACATTTGCATTACTGTACGTATGTATTTATGTAGATCCGACCAAATGTAAACTAATTATTCGTATACCCTCCATCACTGATGGAGTGCAAAAATGTACATGAATTTAGAGACTTCTAACAAACATTCAAGAAATGTGTAAATATGTCATTCGAAATGATCTACCGGAAACCTTTACAAAGTATCCCCCCCCCCACTTGCTAAATACAGATACTGTAGTAAGTTTGTGTGACTAACCTTTCCACCAACTGGATGGGTGATGGTGTGCATGGTAAGTACATAAACCAAATTATGAAACTAGCTTGCCATACAGTAAAGCTCTAAGCTTAGAGACTTGTTGATCGTTCTCTATCCCACTGTCAATATAACATGCATTAAATTAGCTTATCAAGACCAACTCTTAGAATATTAGATTGGATTCAACAATGGTTAAATCAAAGAAAAAGTCATGCTAAACAGGAAGGAATTCGACTGGAGAAATGTGGTGAGTAGCATACAGCAAGAGGTCCATTTTGGGGTCAAGCTTTTTTGTCAAACATCAACGACACGAGAATATTACAAACCACAACCAAATTGGCAGACAATGGTAAAGTGGCAAGTGAAAATGATATTGAGGCCTTACTAAGATCTATGATCTCCACAATGATCAAACATTGGCAAATGCTTTTTAATATTAGAGTTAATCTGGGAATTTGAATGAATCTGACCGAGGAAATGTGGTAAGTGGGATGGCACAGGGGGATCCATTTTGGGACCAACCTTTTTTATCATACACATCAATGACAGATGAGGATATTACAAATCACATCAAATTTGCCTGGATGCAAATTATTGCATCTAGGCATGGAGACCATCTTCAGAAAGACAGCTGTTCTGGTAAAGGTTTAACACTTTGCAGCGAAAACCATCCCAGAGCTTAGTCATCATGTATCAAGAACAGTTGAAAGCCACAGAACTAACACTGCAAACCTGGCATGACAGGACGGATTTCACTGAAACCTATAAAATACCGAAATTGGAGGACGTTAATCCGGACAATTTCTTAAAAAGGTCAGATGTAACAAATGAGGAGCAACAGGTTCAAGCTCGACAAGTCAATGTAGGACAGAAAATAAGGGTTGCTTTTTCACCCATAAAGTTGTAAACCCGTGAAACCGCCTACTCGCTGGAGCCGTAAACGTCAAAACTGCTGGGTTTTAAAATACAGCTAGAAAAGATCAGGGAAAATGGGGGGTGGAGACCTTGACAAGTCACCAGCTTCCTGTCCTCATCGAAGTCACTTGAGCATTAGTGGCCCCCCGAGTAACTTTAGATTTATCTGTAGTTATGTCAGTAAAATCTTATCACTATTTGTACTTGCCGTAATACACAGCTCAAACACTAATGTACTGGACATTACCGATTAAGGCAGACAACAAGAAGTTGAGGGAGGCGCACAAGATAGGAGACTTGCTGGCACATGTGAGGTCGTCCACAGGCAGAGCAGGGCCACTCTACGTGCCTGGGCTCATAGTTTTGCTTGATTAGGTCCTGTGAAAGATTATAAATTAAAACTTGCAGTTTGTGTGGAAAGTGCAGTGATTAAATGGTATGGCTGGGTTTTCAGGATTTTTGTATATATATTTTTATCAAGATTATATTTTTGCAACAAACATTTACCTATGCAGAATAACCACATTTGGACATCGAATATTTGCTAGGGTGCTTTCAACCCTATCAGACTTTTGTCAATATAGCTAAGTGACTATCAATAGTTTTACAAGCCCAGTTATGAAGAACGTCACATGCTCAATTGTGCATTATATCCCCCTGGTTACCCATTTTCATGTTTTATATATTTTGACTTTAGTCTATACTACAGTTAAGTATAATTTTCACTCATTTGAGAATGTGTACACACCTCTAGTAAACAATCTGTGCGAAGGTCCAGGTTGAGGACAGGGAAGTGCTCCCTTGTACGTGCAACAATGAGATTGCTTCTGCTGCAGGTCACATGAGTCTCTTGTACACTGTGAAACATCCGCGACACCACGGAAGAGCACTTTAGTTCATCAGGCTCCCGAAGATGCTTGAGACTGCACCTGTACATAGTGATCTAAAAACCCAGAAGAGATTGCTAAATGAGAAATTCAGTTTTCAAGCTAATTTAATTTAAAATTTTTTTTTTAGTTCATTTATTATGCACCCCATACCCATGCATTTAAATGAAATAAAGGGCAGTAATAAATATGCAGCAATAATGTAAAATCTCTTGTTGCCTTCTCTCCAATCTTGTCTGTCACATGCCACTGTTGTACTTACGGGTGTCAGGTCCTGATGCAGCTTGTCAGGAGCAACGCTAGAAGATCACAACCTCTTCGTAATCATCATCATCGTTGTCGTCGTCTTCCTGCATGTTAAAGGTCACTTTCCTACTGCAGCTCTCCATTACTGCCTGCAGGAGAACAGCGAGAGGATTAGGAAACTGCCAAGCCCTCTCTCCAAAACTGGCACCGATTCTCCAACATCTTCCACCTTCTCACCAAGGGAAGGCGCATTCTCTCCACATCTTATTACTATATCTGCCTAATTATTACAAATCTGGGCGAAATTATTACTTTACAGTACTCTAGTATAATTCAACATTATAGGCCATCAACCTAGGCAAGGCCTAGGTTGACAAATGTAGGCCAGATAAAAGCTGTGTGGCCAGATAAAGAGCAAAATTTTATAAACTTGAATAATGCCTTTGATAGTGCTAATATAAGTAATTTTGAACAAAGTTATCTTGAGAACCAAGTCTTTCTACATCATTTCAAGGCTTTCGAGGTAGGGGGAGGGTGAATAATGTAACTGGGCACCTCTCCTCTTAAGCCAGAGTTCTAATAGCATTTTTTTCTAATTTACTATTTTTTTTTTTAGTATCCTGAACAAACTCTGACATTAGAAGCTTCTCTACAATATATCCTTGCACACAACCCGTCACACTATGTAGATTATAAAAATTTCACACACAGCTTATAAGTTTTCTCCCCCATTAACAAGCTCTCACACAAATTTTTTGCTATCCTAGTCTATATGAAGGATTAGAGAACTATGGCACGATCTCTCCGAGAGCTAGCTAGACCCCTCCCCCATCTCACAGGATGGTTAGTCATACATGGAATCAAGAGAAAACTGGAGACAGGTCATGTCTTGTAGCCTGCACTAGCAGCAAACTGGGTAAAGCATAAATAATATCTTTCAATATTCTTAAGTATGAAGTACTGTATTTACAGACCTCTCGAGTCTCTCATACCATTAGGTCTAATGTTATTGATAATAGGGGCTTCAAATGGTGTGCGCACCTGTAAAAGCTTATGTACCTTTACTGAAAATATAGAGAATTTAACAAATTTATAAGAATAAAAGTAAACTACCAAAAAAACACTATCCAAAATACAACATACCCACTGGCAGTCTTCAAGTGCCTTGGTATTTCCATCAGTTGCCTTAACAGAGCTTAAACAGCATCAGCGAGGCATTTTAACACTTGTCGCCAAGATAATCCAGTATATATGCCGTGCTCTACCAATACAAGATCTTGTCTATATATTTAATGATTACCAACTACCAGACCTGGTCCTACATCATAGCAAAAGTGTTGATAAATAATTATGCCAAACAAAAGAAATCCCACACTTTTGCTGCACAATAACTACCAAACTTTGCATGAAAGAACAAGTGCCTTTGGGTGGCATTTAAAATGCCTAACTATTTGTGCTGCATACAAGGCAACCTTAATTTTGTGCAGTCAAATATTGGACATTTCAATTTTTAAAGATTTTTTGGGCTTCCATGTATTTTATGGTGCAGTCTTAAGTCGAGTTATCACTAAACACCCACATCAAAACTATACTGTACAGGAACAATTGAGCCATTTTATAATGCATGAAATACTTATATACAGTATATAAAAAATACTCCATATTATGTTTGTTGTGGTATTAAAAAAAACATTCAAATATGGTTACTTTTGGACTTTGCTTATAAGAATCCTGCTTATCCGATGAGGGATCCTTCCCATATAGTCTGTATAAGCAAGCTTACAATATTATATATACAATCCAACTTTATCTAATAACCAAGACAATTTTCCCAAACTATACCGGTCACCTATAACTTGCCATCAGACCACCATGCATGCATACAGTCCATGCATATAGGTATGTACTTTACCTGAATAAATATTTGTATTTGTTGTACAGTATTTGTATTTGTTCAGCACTCACCTTGAAGTTGCCAAGAGCCTCAACAGTGCCTTGTTCAGACTGAAAGGCCTTCATGACCTGACCCAAGGCTGTAGCAACTCTGCCACGATTCTCGCTGTTCTCGTTCACATCATTCCTGTAATGGGTTTAAAAGAAAATAAGCGAGACCATCTAGGACATGATTATACTGCACTATGGCAATTTAGTAAAGTACGGCTGTAATCTAGGCCCAGCCTACTTCTGAGCACACTGGATTCTGAGCCTGGCATTTTAGATTTGTTAATTTATATGCACCCCATACCCATCCTGTGGGCAATAGTTAAAAAGATTACAGAAGGGAAGGGAACTATCAGGGGAAAGCGCCAAGCCATTAAGACTATACGACACTTGGAAGGGGTCAGGATAAGGATTTGGGATGGGACGGGGGAAAGGAATGGTGTCCAACCACTTGGACGGTCGGGGATTGAACACCGACCTGCGTGAAGCGAGACCATCGCTCTACCGTCCAGCCCAATTGGCTGTAAAGGAACACTTGGAGCTCAGGGACCGATTCCAAAATCTTTTGGTCAAGTTACAGTCTTGAGCCAGATAGGCTTGTAAAGTCCAGGTGTGTGGTATATCTATGGTATCCAAGCCAATGTACTAGGCAGCTACCTAGTGCATTCGCTACACAGAAAAAGGGACATTTCATTGCAGTTAATGCTTTATTTTTTCAGAGTAAAACTCAAAGTATTGTTAGTGGTATTTATTTTATAAACAAGTCCCATTTGTATAGATAATGCAGGCAGAGTTCACTATTGAGAGTCATGTTGGAAGTATAATTTACTAGTATATTTATCAGCAAAAGTTTTGTATGAAATACTATACACAATACTGTACCTTTTCACAGGGACGAGTTACAAACCAAGCGCTTTCATTTACTGTATACGACAGGCGTTAAAGTGGTCTTGCCTGTACGAGCCACATAACAGTTCTCACCTGTACGAGTCATTGGTGAAGTAGTCTTTGATGCTACTAATGCTGAAGAGGCACTGAAGGACTGAATTTATGTAGCTGATGTTGCCTAGGCTGGGGAGGCTCCTAAGCCCACTCTCTGAAGAAAATGTAAATATAACCATTGAACACATTTGACAATGAAAAAGCATAATTATCAATTTGAAATAATTGGGGAAAACTAATAAATTGAGCAAGTTAAAAAGAACAACACCTGGTTTCTCAACTTTACACAAATTTAGAGTTGTGAACACTTCCCAACTGACCTTTAAAGTAGCTATGGTATAAGATCAGAAAAGTAGTTGTCTTAAGATCTCAAAAGATCCATTAAGGCAAATTCCAAAACCACACAAATTAATGCAGAGAAAGTTTTTGTTTAATGCTGTGCCTTTCAACAACCTGATGCATGGGTGACCACCAAAAGTTCAGGCACTGATGACCAAACCACACACCACAAGATTAAGACTAGAATGTTTCAATTCGTTCTGGACCATTATCAAGTCGATCGACATATCTTCAAGCACTAAGACATGTATTTATTTATACATATACAAGAAGGTACATTGGGATTGTGAGGATACGTAGCATAGTAATTACACTCGTAAAGCCACTAATACGCGCAGCGTTTCGGGCTGCGCACAGGAACTACCGTACCGAACTACCAAGACTACCGAACTACATTCCTGCAGTACAGGAATGTGCTACAGGAGCTACCTTTTGTTCAATATCTACAGAAAACCAGCACTTTCCTTTCACCCAGTATGAGCCATATCTGATCAGCTACAAAATTCATGCCAAGTTAAAGCTGTCAAGATGCAAGAGTGATACAAGAGCATTTTAAAACCCTTTAAAAAAAATTTGCATTGCTGAAGCAATTGTTTAGTTTACTTATATTCATCAAAATCAGCAAAGTCATAATTTCTCAAGTTCAAAATGTTTAAAGCACCTATTTACTGTATACTAAAATTAAAGTATACAGTGCAAAATGACTTCACAATACAATTCTGTACTAGCTTTTTTTTAAGAGTAAAAATGATCATAATTTCTTAGAATACAGTACTGTGCCAAAGTTCTGTGAAAATACCACTGCCTGGGTTGAGCCCTGAAGGTGACCTAAACCTACCACTGTCCTGGGGTAGGCAAGGCGAGGTAAGGTCACGTAAATCTTAACCTTAAATAGTTATCAAAGGTTGAATAGTCGATCCCTTTCCGAGAAATTACCTGCTTCTGATAATCCAATGGTAATGGGCAATCCCAGGGGGTATTAAATATGGGAATAATGAGAAAAAGTTGTGGGCTATTCATGCCTGTGGTACATTTTTGGTAGCTTGATCATCAACCAATCTGAGAAAAAGAGGTCAGAAAATGGAGCAAGGAGGTAGGACAATGAGAGTCCTCAGACCGGAGAGGAGATCGTGTGGACACTGAGCCGAGGCTCCAGGCAAGAAAGTGAGCCGAGTCTTCAAACCATACGAGTTGTTACCAAGGAAACTTCTGATCAGGATATTGAACCTGGCGAGTGTCTGAGGTGATGTACTTCAGTATTCCACGATTATCCGTTTTGTGAAACTACAGGGCGCTGTGGATTTTCTAGTTCTGGTGACTATGCCTTTGTAGAATTTAATCAATGTTAAGTTTATATTGAAAGAAGAATTCAAAACTACATAAAAATAATGTATTTTTGCACCAAGTTTAAATATCTGAATAATACAGTATGAGCACTCAAGAGGTATTATTTTCTTTTAATGTTTGAACGTTACAGAAAATTGTCTCAAACCATTTATCACATTGATAAGTTCCATTCCCTTTCTAACGATATATTTTAAATGGATAGTGGCCTCCCTACCCTCTTCTCTTTCTCGATTACTAATCCTTTCATTTCATCACTATTACAATCTTATACTCTGTTCTTTTCATCTCTAATTCTCTCAAAACTTTACCTTTTCACTACATCTCTTTTCTTCCTCCCTCTTCAAGTCCCCTAACTTTACCCCTACTCCTTCCATCCAATAATTCATTTGTTCTATCTATTCCTTCCAACCATACATGTATGTGCAGTGCAGGAGTTAAGCTAACCAATAAATATAATAGGTATATTAGTACTATTAGTTACAGCCCAACGAGATCTGCAACTAACCTTTATTTTGCTACTAGAATCCTCGGGTTCCTTAGACATGTTGGTGATCGTCTGTAGTTGCGAGGTCAAAGACGCTATCTCCCGTTGACTAGTTTCTCTCTCTTCTTCCCTCTGTCTTTTCTCTGTCTCTAGTGTCTGGCAGAGTGCCTTATGTTTCTCCTGCCAAATGGAAAACAAAAATATATAGAACGCAAATATATTTTATCAGAAAGCTATTATTGTGTTCTGAAGATGTCATTAGAAAATGGGCTTTTATTAGAACTCTTAAGATGCATTAACTACTGCCATTGGAGAAATTTAACTACTGCAGTTTTACTAAGAACTCTCTGTAACCGTCATAAAATTAGCTTATTGTACAAAAGCTAGCCCATTAAATTACTTACTGTACTAGAAATTGGAGACGTTTGATTGTCAAATATTTCACAACAACATTTATATTGCAGTCGCGCTAAAGAATCATACAAGTTCACTCAGAAATGAACTTAGGTTTTTACACAAGGAACGTTGATTACTGCCCTGGAAAGCTGGATTCATATTAGCAAGGATGGGCTTTGCAGAAAAAAATCTCCAGAGTATTCTTTAATTTGGTTTGTAAACATACCTGTATCTTCAGTGCCAGCCTGTCGCTCTCCACCAGCTGAAGTGACAAGTGGTCGACTCGACCCTGAAGCATCGAGATGACCTGCACCCTGGCGTCGTCCCGCTCTCTTGCTGCTACTAACCTTTCTTCCTCCTTTTTAATAAGCATATGTTATAAATACGTATACCTGTATACACATTCAATACTATTTTTAGTTTGCTTTCCCCACCTTGGGCTGATAGCACTTTTGTAGGGCTGCTAATGGACACGCCAAACTTTCATTCTTGGAATTAATGAGATTTTACTCGTTCCTCGAAAATTTTGTTGGAAATGCTAATGCTGCCACCCTGTTAGCTCAGAATATAGGGAAGTAATAAAGCTTCTCTTTCAGCAAACAAAAGTAACAATAAATACTTAGCAGAAATAAAGTAAGGTGTGTGTGCAATACACAGGCCCATAAAAGTTGTTAAATTTTCCATGGCCTCAATGGTGCCTAGCTTGGGCATCAGTCAAAGAATTAGTTGACCGATTCTGTACAGTATACAGAACTCGGTCAATGGACTGATGCACCTGACATTGTGCCCAAGAAGGATATTAAGGATTTTAAAAGGGTTCCCCTCCCCCCACCTCCCCAAGTTGGCAGCTCTCAAGGAGGAAGTGTCGAATGACATCCAAGCAAGAATCCTTAGGACAAATATTACTACAAGAATCTTTAAATCAAATGATCTGGGATAATATTTAGGTCCAAGTTTTATGTTGCATTTAAATGGGATCTATTAAGCTTCAACTCACCTGAGTAGAAGTAGCTGTTGTGTCCATGCTTTCAAGTTGATCTGTAAGGTGCCTCACCTCGCTAGTGAGCTCGGCAATTGTTTGTTCTTTACTTGTAGTCTGATCTCGGAGATTATCAATCTCTCTTCTGAGCTGGCCTTCAAGACATTTCAATTCTTCGGTGAATGGGTCAACTGCATCTTTTCTATCTCTGAGCTGGCCTTTAAGATCATCTACTTCATTTGTTAATTGAAGTAGTCTCTCGTCCTTATCTTTTAGCAGATTTGTGAGCTCTTCCACCTTATGAGCAAGTTGGTCGACCGTTTCCTCTTTGTTTGCGAGCTGATTTGAGATATGTTGCATCTTATTTGTGAGCTGGATAAGTCCCTCCTCTCTCTGTGCGAGCTGGTCACCAAAATATTCCACCTCATTAGTGAGCTGAGCAACTGCCTCTTCCCGGCTGGTGAGCTCATCCGCAAGAAGTCCCACTTCATTTGATAGCCGAGCGACTGTCTCCTCCTCTTTTGAGAGCTGGTCTTTAAGACACTCTGCCTCATTTGCAAGCTGGATTTTAATTGCTTCTCCATTTGCAAGCTGGTCTGCAAGGCGTCTTGCCTCATTTTGGAGCTGATTGACCGTTTCTTCTTTGTTTGCAAGTTGGCCTGCAAGATGTTCTACCTTGTTTGTGAACTGCTCATTTTCTTGTTCCTTGATTGTGAGGCGTCCCATTTCATTTGTGAGCTGAGTTACTGCCTGTTTACTGTTTGTAAGATGATCTTTAAGAGCTCGCAACTCATTTGTCAGCTGGGCAACAGTTTCTTCCTTATTTCTAAGCTGGTCTGTAAGATGCCCTACTTCATCTGTTAACTGGACTACCATTTGTTCCTTGCGTTTTAGTTGGGCAATCGTCTTTTCCTTAAACGAGAGCTGATTTCCGAGTCTGTTTAATTCTACCGAGAGCTGGGCAATTGTCTGCTCCCTATTTGTGAGTTCTTCCATGAAATATCCCACCTTGTTTGACAGACGCATGACTTCCTGTCCTTTATTTGTGAGTTGGTCTGTAAGACGTCCCAATGAACTTGTGATTTTAGCTATCGTCTGTTCCCTGCTTAAGAGCTGATTTTTAAGACTTCCCACCTCATCTCTGAGCTCAGTGACCATCTGTTTTCTGTTTACAAGCTGGTCTGTAAGATGTCCCACCTTCTCTGTAAGCTGGGCAACCGTTTGTTCCCCATTTGTAACCAGAACTGCTGCCTGTCCCTTCTCCCCAAGCTGTCCAGCATGTTGTTCCCCTTCATCAGAAGGGTTCCAAGTGATAGTCTTATTGCCCACAGCTTGCAAGCCATGCATTAGGGCAACTGCCCCTTTTGGTACCTGGAAGAATGTTACGCATTAGACGTTGACCAATGCAAATTGGAGTACACAGCGTAATATTATATGCCCAATGAGAACATGAAATGGCCCTTTACTTTCTAAATTAAAAAAAAAAAAATTATATTTGCACTTTCCAAATTTTGATTTTAGTTTAAGTAAAATGTGTACCTCTACACAAATAAGCTACGAAAATCGGCTTGCCCTGTTCCTGGAGTTATTTTTTCACATTTAATATATCCTTTTTGTAAAGGACTGTATAGATTAAGTCTAGCAAACTAATAGTGGCATCATTGGTACTTTCAGGATCTGAAAAACTGGCTGGAACTACAGTACTTGTGTTGAATTTTACAAGACAAGAGTAGAGCTGTTACCATGTTTGAAAAAATTATACATGAACTCTTAAATGAATAATATCTCTGTATGCCTCGAGTCACTAGTTTCATTTCTTTAAGACACTGTTCACCTTTTTACAAATTTAGTAGGTAGTGGACATACCTGAGGTTCTGAAGAATCAGTAGGCGTTACTAATACTGGAGGCTCTACCAACACAGTTGGTGCCCACGTTGGAGACGCTTTAGGTTCGGTCGGCGTGCTGGGTATTGCAGGCATCCATGGTTCTGGTACCTCAGTAGATGCTGATGACCCAAGAGGCTTTACCGTCTCAGTAGGTGCCACAGAAACCAGAGGTTCTTCAAAATTAGACAATGCCGGAGATGCGGCAGATTCCCACGGTTCTACCAACTCGGCAGGTGCTGAACATGACCAAGGTTCAGTTGATTCTGTTGGTAATACAGACACCTGGGGTTCAACCGATTCTGTAGGGGCTGTACATAACCGAGGTTCTGGTGAATAAGTAGGTACCACAGAAGATACTGGAGACAGCATTGGTTCTACCGATTCCATGTGTATTACCGACACCAGAGGTTCTGGCAATTCAGACTGTGCTGTATGCACTGCAGACTCCCAGGGTTCTGTAGAATCAGAAAGTGATCGAGATGCAGGATATTCTTCTGGTTTAGATGTTACATATACTGGAAGCCCTTCACAAGACACTTGTGTCATAGTAGATCCAGGATTTCCTGCAGATGCCAGAGGTTCTGCCAGCTCAGTGGGTTTTGGGTTGGCTGCAGGTGCCAGAGGTTCTTCCAATTCATTGGAATTTGGGTTGGCTGCAGTTGCCAGAGGTTCTGTCAATTCAGTGGATGTTGTGCTTGCTGCAGACAACCGAGGTTCTGCCAATTCAGTGGGTTTCGGGTTGGCTGCAGGCACCAAAGGTTCAGTGGGTTTTGGGTTGGCTCCAGGCATGGTAGGTTCCGCAGCTTTGCTGGGTTTTGGATTGGCTCCAGACTCGCTAGACTCTGCAGCTTTGCTGGGTTTTGGATTGGCTCCGGACTCGCTAGGTTCCACAGCTTTGCTGGGTTTTGGATTGGCTCCAGACTCGCTATGTTCCGCAGCTTTGCTGGGTTTTGGATTGGCTCCGGACTCGCTAGGTTCCGCAGCTTTGCTGGGTTTTGGATTGGCTCCAGACTCGCTAGGCTCTGCAGCTTTGCTGGGTTTTGGATTAGCTCCAGACTCGCTAGATTTTGAAGCTTTGCTGGGTTTTGGATTGGCTCCAGACTCACTAGGCTCTGCAGCTTTATTGGGTTTTGGATTGGCTCCAGACTCACTAGGCTCTGCAGCTTTGCTGGGTTTTGGATTAGCTCCAGACTCGCTAGATTTTGAAGCTTTGCTGGTTTTGGATTGGCTCCAGACTCGCTAGGTTCCGCAGCTTTGCTGGGTTTTGGATTGGCTCCAGACTCGCTAGGCTCTGCAGCTTTGCTGGGTTTTGGATTGGCTCCGGACTCTCTAGATTTTGAAGCTTTGCTGGGTTTTGGATTGGATCCAGACTCACTAGGTTCCGCAGCTTTGCTGGGTTTTTGATTGGCTCCAGACTCGCTAGATTTTGCAGCTTTGCTGGGTTTTGGATTGGATCCAGACTTGCTAGGTTCTGCAGCTTTGCTGGGTTTTGGGTTGGCTCCAGACTCGCTAGGTTCCGCAGCATTGCTGGGTTTGGATTGGCTCCAGACTCGCTAGGCTCTGCAGCTTTGCTGGGTTTTGGATTGGCTCCAGGCTCACTAGGTTCCGCAGCTTTGCTGGGTTTGGATTGGCTCCAGGCTCACTAGATTCTGCAGCTTTGCTGGGTTTTGGATTGGTTCCAGGCTCACTAGGTTCCGCAGCTTTGCTGGGTTTTGAATTGGCCGCAGGCATGCTAGGTTCTGCATCTTTCCCGGGGTTTGGATTGGCCGCAGGCATGCTAGGTTCTGCATCTTCCCTAGGTTTTGGGTTGGCTGCAGGCATGCTAGGTCTGCATCTTTCCTGGGTTTTGGATTGGCCGCAGGCATGCTAGGTTCTGCATCTTTCCTGGGGTTTGGATTGGCCGCAGGCATGCTAGGTTCTGCATCTTTCCTAGTTTTGGATTGGCTGCAGGCATGCTAGGTTCTGCATCTTTCCTGGGTTTTGGATTGGCCGCAGGCATGCTAGGTTCTGCATCTTTCTAGGTTTTGGATTGGCTGCAGGCATGCTAGGTTCTGCATCTTTCCTGGACTTTGGATTGGCCGCAGGCATGCTAGGTTCTGCATCTTTCCTGGGGTTTGGATTGGCCGCAGGCATGCTAGGTTCTGCATCTTTCCTGGGTTTTGGATTGGCCGCAGGCATGCTAGGTTCTGCAGCTTTGCTGGATTTTGGATTGGTCATGGGCACGCTAGGTTCCGCAGCTTTGCTGGGTTTTGGGGTTGCCGATACTACAGGTTCTGTCGACTTCCGATTTGCTACAGGCACCTTAGGCTTCACCGACATGGCATACTCTGAAGTAATTGGTGGTACTGCTGAACCTACAGGCACTCTGGACACTTTTGTCGTGCTATCTCTGTCTTCCTTTAACTCTGGATTACACGATTTCTGTTCTTTCCTATCCCTCCCATCTATTTGGGTTTCTTTAAATCCATCATTACCATTTATCTCAACTTTACCAATCTTACCTCGTTTAGGATCTTCTCTCTGCCTTTCTTATTTGTTCCGTTGGTTAATTTGTCAGCTTTTATTACTTCTGTCTTTGAGTCTTTGCTTTCCTTTTATTTGCTTTACGTTCTGGAATTTGTTCACCATTGACACTTGGTTCAATTTTCTTTATGTCCGTTTCTTCTGCTTTGATCGCTTTTACCTCTTCTTGCTTTGCTTTGAAATTCTTCCTACTTGTTTTTCCATCACTTTCTTTCATGTCTTCAGTAATATTTGGTGTAGACTGTGTCTTCGTCATTCTGGTTTTAGCAGTCTCATTCACAGCATTTTCTTCACCTTTTTCTTCAATTGTTTGTTTCCCTGTCTTTGCTCCAACTTCTTTGCTTCCTTTGTTTTGGATCTTCTTTGCTAGTTTCTTTTTTTAATTGATTGACGCTCACTTGTGTCGTTACTTCTGCCTTAGTTGATTCTTCCATCTTTTTCTTCATTCCAGCCTCCGTATTAGATTCTTTCTTTTTCTTTATATTTGCCTCTTCCTTCTTAGTTTTAACAGCGATTGCATTTTCTGCTTTTGCCTCTTCTTTCTTTTCTTTCAAGACAATATCTTCAGTTTTTCCTCCCATCTTTGATTGCACTGGGGCTTTGTTTTGGCTTCTTCCTTCTTTGCTTTCATTTTATTTGTTTCTTCTGGTTTTCATTTTCTTTGTTTTCTGAGCATTTCCTTCCAATTTTGCTTCCTCGTTTTTAGTTTTTGTTTCGATAACTTCAGTCTTTGTTTTTTCCTTCGTTGTCATACCCACGGCCTATTTTCAGGCCAACTTCTTGTGAGTTTGCTTCATCTTTCATTTGCATTGCTTTTTCTGTCTCTGCCTCTTCCTTCTTTGTTTTCTTTACATTTGCTGCTTCTTTCTTTGTTTTCATTATGTTTGTTTTTTCCATTTTTAATTCTTCCTTGCTCGCTTCCTTCTTTCCTCCTCCCTCCTCCATCTTCAGTAAAGTTTTTGTAGTACTAGTCTGCTCATTTTCTGTCTTTTGTCCTCTTTCTTCATTCCTGCCTTCTTTGGTTCTCTCGTGGATCGTCCGTCCTTTTGTTTTCTTTCTCTGGTTCCAATACTTTATCAATTCCCTTTCCAACCTTTTCTTCAGTCACCCCTATTTCCTCTAGCCTTGATGGCACAACCTTTGGCCCCATTTTCTCTTGCAAACTTGCCTCTGGGCATTGTTGCTCTGCTCTTGGGTCTTCCTTCCTCGAGCCACTCGTTCGGTCTGTCTTGCTCCCCTTGCTACACCTTTCTTCTTTTCCCCTGGCAAGTCCGTCTTCGGATTGAGGGCCGCATGGTTCTTTCCTCCTGCTTCAGTTTGCTTCTTGCCTTCTTTCTTGGAGTCCTCTTTGGGTTTTCTCTTTGACGAGTCCACAATGGGCTTTTCGCCTTTCTTTGAAAAGGCTTTTTAATCTCCGTGGCTTTGGAATAATATCAGGCAGGTTTGAAGTTTGAATGTCCTTGGTGTCATTACCAAACTGTGTGTCGCATTCGTTAAATTTTGCTCTATAATGCCATCTCCTGATTTGTTCATTTTCTTCAATTTCTCATCTGTCCATTCCTTATTCCTCTTGATAATATTCGTGTATTGATAGAGTTTAGATCCATCTTGTGAGTACTCTCTCCTTTGCCTCGTGTGGCAGTAGTGAAGGCAGTTGCTCTGGTGTAGGAAGCAAGTTTTGCCTGAATTGACTCGCTGCTCAAGTTTCCAGCTGGAGTATGACTTTGTGGCCGCTTGTTCTGAAAGCAGTAGTAGTAAAAGCGTGCATTTTTTTTTTTTTTTTTTTTTTTTACACAATTCTTTGTAGTGTTATGATGGGTTCTGTATAATAACACAAACAAGAGTTTTAAAAAGACTAAATATTCTCCTCAACTTTGTTCATGAAAGGAAATAAATTTACTACAGTATTATTAAGAGGTTTCCAGGAAACCTTATTATTACAATAAGAATGATGAAGCATTAAACTGCCTGCCTACTTCAATCTACATAAAGCGACTGTTTCACTTCATGAGGTCGGTATTCACTTCCAACCGTCCAAGTGGTTGGGCACCATTCCTTCCCTCCTGTCCCACCCGAAATCCGTATCTCTTAAAGTGCTATATAGTGGTAATAGCTTGGCACTTTCACCTGATCTTCCCTTCCTTTCCTCCCTACCTCTTCACATTCAAATACCTCAAACAATTTTAAATTAGGAGCACAATGCACTTGCTGGTTAGGCCATCACCGCCCCCCCCCCCCAAAAAAAAAATACCCAAAAATGCTTTTGCAGGCCAGTGTACCCGAATAAACATTTTGATTTGATTTGGTTACTTTCTTCAACTTACCATCTTTGCAATAAACGCGCAGGAATTTCTGAACCTTGCGGTGGTACCTGGCCCTTGGATAGTACTGAGCTGTCCGGCCAGCCTTGTCAGTCAAGTCATATCTGACCCCATTAGACGAGCCACTTCACCAGGTCCAGGTCACCATGGGCAGCAGCATGGTGGAGGGTAGTAGACCAGTCAGTGGCAACCCGGGAAGACAAGTCACACCCGTGATCACGAAGCACCTCCAGCACCTTCTTGCGACCTCGGGTTGCAGCGCGGTGCACTGGTTGCATTCCTGAAGCAAGTGGATTTACCAATTAAGAATAGTTTGGACACGAGACCAGTCATCGTACTTAATTCTGACCTATTATAGTGTACACTTTCAGGACTCTTCAGTAATGTCAACCTATTAGTTTCCATTATTGTTAGGGACAGGAAGCCCGTTTGGCTTATCGAGGCTTTCCGGCGCCAATAACCCTCCTCCAGGGAATGCAACCTACAATAGTTGCCTAGTAGTAAACGAGTATCAAGGAATTGGGCGAGTAGAGGCATTAGGTACATGGCCAAGAAAAAAAATGTTCAAATGAACAGTAGTCTACATACAGTATTTTACTCACAATAGGGGTCAGTGTTTACTTCCTTGGCAGGACACTACCAGGAAAATTACCTTTCACTTCATGCCTCTGTTCACCTACCAGTATATAGGTACAGTACCTTGAAGCTAAGTAGCTGTAGCAGGTTGCATCCTGGGAAAGGTCTGACTGGTTGGCAACCTATAGCCTTAGGGGATTGGCCTTTCATGCTGCTCAATACAGTCTTTGAAAAGCAATTCATAATCCACATGAAATACTGTACTAGTAAAACCTTGTATAATATGATTAAGGCAATGCAATTGAAAAATTGTCATGTTTAGTCAAAACATTATTATTTATGTACAAGAGGGTACATTGGGTTTCAAGAGTCCATAACATTGGTGTTTTTATAGTCTTGCAAAGCCACTAACAGCATAGTGTGTCAGGCAGATTCTTAATCTAACAAGTAATTACAAGGTACATTGTAGCAGGATTTTATTTCAACATGGCTAAAATAATATTTATAAAATGCTTATACTGGTGATGTTGCAAGTTTTGCTGAAGTACTCTTCAATTCAGAAGTGCTCTTTCATGCTATAATGAGCATGTTTAAGGTACTGTACAAGCATGTTCTCTACAGTATGGCAATAAGCCACCATCGCTATCCTACTTTAAAAATGCAGCCTTATTTATCTTCACTAAGCAAAAAATATGGCTTTAGTGTGAAAACGTTCCCCCATCCCTGGCCTCGGAGACTTGATAAGCCAAAGTACAATATTCCCATCTCACCAATAGGAAATAACTTGCATTGGGTATAAATACAAGTCATTGTGTAATTCATATGTTTAATGTATACTGACATGAACTGTTTGTGCTGCATCTCCTCACTTAGGCATTTATCTATGTAAAATAAAAACATAGAAATAGTTTTAGTTTTAATTTTCATGTGTTGGGAACATTGAGAGAAAACAGGGATTGCTGGGGAAGGGAGTGTTTNTTTTTATCATACACATCAATGACAGATGAGGATATTACAAATCACATCAAATTTGCCTGGATGCAAATTATTGCATCTAGGCATGGAGACCATCTTCAGAAAGACAGCTGTTCTGGTAAAGGTTTAACACTTTGCAGCGAAAACCATCCCAGAGCTTAGTCATCATGTATCAAGAACAGTTGAAAGCCACAGAACTAACACTGCAAACCTGGCATGACAGGACGGATTTCACTGAAACCTATAAAATACCGAAATTGGAGGACGTTAATCCGGACAATTTCTTAAAAAGGTCAGATGTAACAAATGAGGAGCAACAGGTTCAAGCTCGACAAGTCAATGTAGGACAGAAAATAAGGGTTGCTTTTTCACCCATAAAGTTGTAAACCCGTGAAACCGCCTACTCGCTGGAGCCGTAAACGTCAAAACTGCTGGGTTTTAAAATACAGCTAGAAAAGATCAGGGAAAATGGGGGGTGGAGACCTTTGACAAGTCACCAGCTTCCTGTCCTCATCGAAGTCACTTGAGCAATAGTGGCCCCCCGAGTAACTTTAGATTTATCTGTAGTTATGTCAGTAAAATCTTATCACTATTTGTACTTGCCGTAATACACAGCTCAAACACTAATGTACTGGACATTACCGATTAAGGCAGACAACAAGAAGTTGAGGGAGGCGCACAAGATAGGAGACTTGCTGGCACATGTGAGGTCGTCCACAGGCAGAGCAGGGCCACTCTACGTGCTTGGGCTCATAGTTTTGCTTGATTAGGTCCTGTGAAAGATTATAAATTAAAACTTGCAGTTTGTGTGGAAAGTGCGGTGATTAAATGGTATGGCTGGGTTTTCAGGATTTTTGTATATATATTTTTATCAAGATTATATTTTTTGCAACAAACATTTACCTATGCAGAATAACCACATTTGGACATCGAATATTTGCTAGGGTGCTTTCAACCCTATCAGACTTTCGTCAATATAGCCAAGTGACTATCAATAGTTTTACAAGCCCAGTTTATGAAGAACGTCACATGCTCAATTGTGCATTATATCCCCTCTGGTTACCCATTTTCATGTTTTATATATTTTGACTTTAGTCTATACTACAGTTAAGTATAATTTTCACTCATTTGAGAATGTGTACACACCTCTAGTAAACAATCTGTGCGAAGGTCCAGGTTGAGGACAGGGAAGTGCTCCCTTGTACGTGCAACAATGAGATTGCTTCTGCTGCAGGTCACATGAGTCTCTTGTACACTGTGAAACATCCGCGACACCACGGAAGAGCACTTTAGTTCATCAGGCTCCCGAAGATGCTTGAGACTGCACCTGTACATAGTGATCTAAAAACCACCAGAAGAGATTGCTAAATGAGAAATTCAGTTTTCAAGCTAATTTAATTTAAATGCATTTAAATGAAAATAAAGGGCAGTAATAAATATGCAGCAATAATGTAAAATCTCTTGTTGCCTTCTCTCCAACCTTGTCTGTCACATGCCACTGTTGTACTTACGGGTGTCAGGTCCTGATGCAGCTTTGTCAGGAGCAACGCTAGAAGATCACAACCCTCTTCGTAATCATCATCATCGTTGTCGTCGTCTTCCTGCATGTTAAAGGTCACTTTCCTACTGCAGCTCTCCATTACTGCCTGCAGGAGAACAGCGAGAGGATTAGGAAACTGCCAAGCCCTATCTCCAAAACTGGCACCGATTCTCCAACATCTTCCACCTTCTCACCAAGGGAAGGCGCATTCTCTCCACATCTTATTACTATATCTGCCTAATTATTACAAATCTGGGTGAAATTATTACTTTACAGTACTCTAGTATAATTCAACATTATAGGCCATCAACCTAGGCAAGGCCTAGGTTGACAAATGTAGGCCAGATAAAAGCTGTGTGGCCAGATAAAGAGCAAAAATTTTATAAACTTGAATAATGCCTTTGATAGTGCTAATATAAGTAATTTTGAACAAAGTTATCTTGAGAACCAAGTCTTTCTACATCATTTCAAGGCTTTCAAGGTAGGGGGAGGGTGAATAATGTAACTGGGCACCTCTCCTCTTAAGCCAGAGTTCTAATAGCATTTTTTTCTAATTTACTATTTTTTTTTTAGTATCTTGAACAAACTCTGACATTAGAAGCTTCTCTACAATATATCCTTGCACACAACCCGTCACACTAGTCTTATAAGGTCATATAACGATAATGAGAGAGATCATAGCGAGAGCGGATAACGATAGTTCACGACTGTTGATAGTCGGCGACTTCAACTTGAAATCCATAGACTGGGAAGCATATGAAGCTAAAACAGAAGATTTCTGGACCTGTAAATTTGTAGACCTCATCCTGGAAACATTCTTGTATCAACATGTTAAACAAGCTACGAGGATGAGGGAAGGTGACGTTCCCTCCATGCTAGATTTGATATTTACCAGGAAGGAGGAAGAAATATTTGACATTCAGTACCTTCCTCCCTTGGGTAAAAGTGACCATGTCTTTTTGAGGATAAAGTATGCAATGCGTTATAATCTGGAAGAAAATATGATGGTCGATGCAATTGAAAAACCTGACTTTAGGAGAGGACAGTATGGCAACCTTAGAAAATTTTTAGGGAGTATAATTGGACAGACTTGTTGCTAGGCAAGGAAGTGAATGAGATGTATGTCAAGTTTGTGAAATATATGATAAAGGCACAAAAAAATTTATACCAAAACAGAGAAGCAGAACTAGGAAACAGGATTGGTTCGACAGAAAGTGCGAGAGGGCCAGAGACCAAAAGACACAAAAATGGAATCAATACAGGAAGAGGCCAAACCCCCAATCATACCAGCGATACAAAGATGCGAGAAACAACTACACGGCAGTGAGGAGAGAGGCAGAAAGAAATTTTGAAAAAGGGATTGCAGACAAATGTAAAACAGAACCAGGTCTATTCTATAAATTCATAAACAACAAATTGCAGGTAAAGGATAATATTCAGAGGTTGAAAATGGGAAATAGATTCACGGAAAATGAAAAGGAAATGTGTGAAACATTAAACGAAAAGTTCCAAAGTGTGTTTGTACAAAATGAAATCTTCAGGGAACCAGATACAATAAGAATTCCAGAGAACAACATAGAGCACATAGAGGTGTCTAGAGACGAAGTGGAAAAAATGCTCAAAGAGCTAAATAAGAACAAAGCAGTTGGTCCAGATGGAGTTTCACCATGGGTTCTGAGAGAATGTGCACCTGAGCTCAGCATTCCACTTCAACTGATCTTTCAGGCATCCCTGTTTACAGGAGTTGTAGCTGATGTGTGGAAAAAGGCTAACATAGTTCCAATTTACAAGAGTGGAAGCAGGGAAGACCCCCTTAATTATAGACCGGTATCATTGACAAGTGTAATAGTCAAAATATTGGAAAAAATAATTAAAACTAAATGGGTAGCACACCTGGAGAGAAATGATATAATATCAGACAGACAGTATGGTTTTCGATCTGGTAGATCCTGTGTATCGAATTTACTCAGTTTTTATGATCGAGCAACAGAGATATTACAGGAAAGAGATGGTTGGGCTGACTGCATCTATCTGGACCTAAAAAAGGCTTTCGACAGAGTTCCACATAAGAGGTTGTTCTGGAAACTGGAAAATATTGGAGGAGTGACAGGTACGCTTCTAACATGGATGAAAAACTTTTCTGACTGATAGAAAAATGAGGGCTGTGATCAGAGGCAATGTATCGGACTGGAGAAATGTCACAAGTGGAGTACCACAGGGTTCAGTTCTTGCACCAGTGATGTTTATTGTCTACATAAATGATCTACCAGTTGGTATACAGAATTATATGAACATGTTTGCTGATGATGCTAAGATAATAGGAAGGATAAGAAATTTAGATGATTGTCATGCCCTTCAAGAAGACCTGGATAAAATAAGTATATGGAGCACCACTTGGCAAATGGAATTTAATGTTAATAAATGTCATGTTATGGAATGTGGAATAGGAGAACATAGACCCCACACAACCTATATATTATGTGAGAAATCTTTAAAGAACTCTGATAAAGAAAGAGATCTAGGGGTGGTTCTAGATAGAAAACTATCACCTGAAGACCACATAAAGAATATTGTGCAAGGAGCCTATGCTATGCTTTCTAACTTCAGAATTGCTTTTAAATACATGGATGGGGATATACTAAAGAAATTGTTCATGACTTTTGTTAGGCCAAAGCTAGAATATGCAGCTGTTGTTTGGTGCCCATATCTTAAGAAGCACATCAACAAACTGGAAAAGGTGCAAAGACATGCTACTAAGTGGCTCCCAGAACTGAAGGGTAAGAGCTACGAGGAAAGGTTAGAAGCATTAAATATGCCAAAACTAGAAGACAGAAGAAAAAGAGGTGATATGATCACTACATACAAAATAGTAACAGGAATTGATAAAATCGACAGGAAAGATTTCCTGAGACCTGGAACTTCAAGAACAAGAGGTCATAGATATAAACTGGCTAAACACAGATGCCGAAGAAATATAAGAAAATTCACTTTCGCAAACAGAGTGGTAGACGGTTGGAACAAGTTGGGGAGAAGGTGGTGGAGGCCAAGACCGTCAGTAGTTTCAAAGCGTTATATGACAAAGAGTGCTGGGAAGACGGGACACCACGAGCGTAGCTCTCATCCTGTAACTACACTTAGGTAATTACACTTAGGTAATTTTACACTATGTAGATTATAAAAATGCACACAACAGCTTATAAGTGTTTCTCCCCCATTAACAAGCTATCACACAAATTTTTTGCATCCAGTCTATATGAAGGATTAGAGAACTATGCACGATCTCTCCAAGAGCTAGCTAGACCCCTCCCCCATCTCACAGGATGGTTAGTCATACATGGAATCAAGAGAAAACTGGAGACAGGTCATGTCTTGTAGCCTGCACTAGCAGCAAACTGGGTAAAGCATAAATAATATCTTTCAATATTCTTAAGTATGAAGTACTGTATTTACAGACCTCTCGAGTCTCTCATACCATTAGGTCTAATGTTATTGATAATAGGGGCTTCAAATGGTGTGCGCACCTGTAAAAGCTTATGTACCTTTACTGAAAATATAGAGAATTTAACAAATTTATAAGAATAAAAGTAAACTACCAAAAAAACACTATCCAAAATACACATACCCACTGGCAGTCTTCAAGTGCCTTGGTATTTCATCAGTTGCCTTAACAGAGCTAAACAGCATCAGCGAGGCATTTTAACACTTGTCGCCAAGATAAATCCAGTATATATGCCGTGCTCTACCAATACAAGATCTTGTCTATATATTTAATGATTACCAACTACCAGACCTGGTCCTACATCATAGCAAAAGTGTTGATAAATAATTATGCCAAACAAAAGAAATCCCACACTTTGCTGCACAATAACTACCAAACTTTGCATGAAAGAACAAGTGCCTTGGGTGGCATTTAAAATGCCTAACTATTTGTGCTGCATACAAGGCAACCTTAATTTTGTGCAGTCAAATATTGGACATTTCAATTTTTAAAGATTTTTTGGGCTTCCATGTATTTTATGGTGCAGTCTTAAGTCGAGTTATCACTAAACACCCACATCAAAACTATACTGTACAGGAACAATTGAGCCATTTTATAATGCATGAAATACTTATATACAGTATATAAAAAATACTCCATATTATGTTTGTTGTGGTATTAAAGAAAACATTCAAATATGGTTACTTTTGGACTTTGCTTATAAGAATCCTGCTTATCCGATGAGGGATCCTTCCCATATAGTCTGTATAAGCAAGCTTACAATATTATATATACAATCCAACTTTATCTAATAACCAAGACAATTTTCCCAAACTATACCGGTCACCTATAACTTGCCATCAGACCACCATGCATGCATACAGCCATGCATATAGGTATGTACTTTACCTGAATAAATATTTGTATTTGTTGTACAGTATTTGTATTTGTTCAGCACTCACCTTGAAGTTGCCAAGAGCCTCAACAGTGCCTGTTCAGACTGAAAGGCCTTCATGACCTGACCCAAGGCTGTAGCAACTCTGCCACGATTCTCGCTGTTCTCGTTCACATCATTCCTGTAATGGGTTTAAAAGAAAATAAGCGAGACCATCTAGGACATGATTATACTGCACTATGGCAATTTAGTAAAGTACGGCTGTAATCTAGGCCCAGCCTACTTCTGAGCACACTGGATTCTGAGCCTGGCATTTTAGATTTGTTAATTTATATGCACCCATACCCATCCTGTGGGCAATAGTTAAAAAGATTACAGAGGGAAGGGAACTATCAGGGGAAAGCGCCAAGCCATTAAGACTATACGACACTTGGAAGGGGTCAGGATAAGGATTTGGGATGGGACGGGGGAAAGGAATGGTGTCCAACCACTTGGACGGTCGGGGATTGAACACCGACCTGCGTGAAGCGAGACCATCGCTCTACCGTCCAGCCCAATTGGCTGTAAAGGAACACTTGGAGCTCAGGGACCGATTCCAAAATCTTTTGGTCAAGTTACAGTCTTGAGCCAGATAGGCTTGTAAAGTCAGGTGTGTGGTATATATGGTATCCAAGCCAATGTACTAGGCAGCTACCTAGTGCATTCGCTACACAGAAAAAGGGACATTTCATTGCAGTTAATGCTTTATTTTTTCAGAGTAAAACTCAAAGTATTGTTAGTGGTATTTATTTTATAAACAAGTCCCATTTGTATAGATAATGCAGGCAGAGTTCACTATTGAGAGTCATGTTGGAAGTATAATTTACTAGTATATTTATCAGCAAAAGTTTTGTATGAAATACTATACACAATACTGTACCTTTTCACAGGGACGAGTTACAAACCAAGCGCTTTCATTTACTGTATACGACAGGCGTTAAAGTGGTCTTGCCTGTACGAGCCACATAACAGTTCTCACCTGTACGAGTCATTGGTGAAGTAGTCTTTGATGCTACTAATGCTGAAGAGGCACTGAAGGACTGAATTATGTAGCTGATGTTTGCCTAGGCTGGGAGGCTCNGTGGCAGAATGCAATATATATTCACAAATATAAAACGGTGAACGAGGAGAAGGGGCTCCGTCCGCCGTGGGTAAACTCAGCAACAAGACTGCTTCGTCAGGCACGTCATGCGCCCCGGCAACCTAACTACGCTATCTGGGGGTCAAACTCGCAAAGGAATAATCGGGTCGTTGAGAGTCGGGCAGTGGATATGGATATAAGATAGAGATTTGGATGAAAGAAGAATAAGGTAAGGTAAGCAGTAGAAGCGCAAAGTCATTACGACTATATAGTACTTAAAAAGAGATATAGGATAAAAAAAATAGGGCCTCGTAGTACAGGTGGCTTCATTCTCTACTCACTCTCGGGGATTCCAATTTCGATTGTCAAATGGGACAGAAATGGTTGGGCATGTTTCCTTTCATCTAATGCCTTTGTTCACTAATAGTAAATAGTTACCCGAGAATTAGACAGCTGTTGCGGGGTTGTGGATGAGTAGTTTGACCTTGGGGGACTCTGCATACCTATAACCTCATATACCTTCAGCGCTACAATATAAAGATCTGGTCACAGGTTATAGTTTTAAATATAAATTATTATCACTTATTATTATTATTATTAAGACAGCTTTCTTCGCTCCTAGAGGCTATCGAGACCTGGTAAATATTCCCATGTTATTGTCATGGAACTTGATATCTTGGGGTGCTGTTCCTTACTAGAAGCAGCATGAAGAGAGAGAGGCCGAGCTACTGGAGTTGGACGCTGCCCATAAGCAGACCATCGACACGCTCAAGGCAGACGTGGACCGCCTCACAGCCATGCTGAGGAAGAGTGCTGATCGCTTCGTCGGGAGGGAGGTAAGATTACGTCCAGCTGACTGGCTTGGTACCATTCCACGTGTTAAAACACCTTCAGTGACCCAGAGTTAATTAGTCATTTAGCATCATCATTTAAGAAGCACAAATGATCACATTTTCCGCACCTTCCCTCCCTCCATCCCAGAACGGAACTCTAGAGAATGAAGGGGAGGATGAAGAGGGCGAGGGGTACGTGCGGGAGGACGGAATCATAAGATCAGTTGACCACCTGGAGAAGAATCTTAATATGATGTCCAGGAGAGTTGAGGAGTTTGATGAAATCGTCGCTGGTCTCGAGGTATGAACCTAGTTCTATTGTTAAGGAGTTTTGGAAGTGTGGCTGACAATGCCGGGGTCGCAGGTTCGCGCCACCTCATAGCCCGTAAGGGGGCCTGATGGTTGGCTGAGTGGACAGCGCTCGGGATTTGTAGTCCTGAGGTTACGGGTTCGATCCCCGGCGGAGGCGGAAACAAATGGGTAGAGTTTCTTTCGTCCTGATGCTCCTGTTCATCTAGCAGTAAATAGGTGCCTGAGAGTTGGACAGCTACTACTGGCTGCTTCCTGGGGATGTGTAACAAAAAGGTCGAGGACCGGGCCGCGGGGACGCTAAGCCCCGAAATCAGATAACCTTAAGATAGCCCTAGTGGATTTCTCATTGATATAGACCACGTTAGTGTGATTTCTGTGTGTATTATTATTAGTATTAATACATTATTATTATAATAATTATTTCTACTATTGACATTATTTATAGTAAAAACAGTAAGGAAGCATCAACTCTTCTTACAGGAGGAGTTACGACTCAAGAATATAGAGTTGGAGAATATTAAGCGTGAACATCAAGAGACGGTGGCCGCCTTCTGGGAGGAGGTGGAGGTTCTGAAGGCTAAACAGGTGGGTATGGTGCAAAAGGTACTCTACTAGACTTCTCAGGGGGATTGTGGCCAGACACGTGGGTACAGAACAGCACCCAGGTCCTATGAGGCTACTCGAGGGGTCTAGGTTAGACGGGAGAGTACAGAGTAGCACCCAGGTCCTATGAGGTTACTCGAGGGGTCTAAGGATAGATGGGAGAGCTCAGAGCAGCACCCAGATCCCATGAGGCTACTCGAGGGGTCTGAGGTTAGACGGAAGAGTACAAAGCAGTACCCAGGAACTATGTGAGGTTTCTCGAGGGGTCTAATGCTAGACGGGAGAACACAGAGTAGCACCCAGGTCCTATGAGGCTACTGAGGGGTCTAATGCTAGACAGTTCAGATCAAATTGGCATACATTTATATTTGATTGCACAGTACAATACTACACCGTTTGTTATTTCTGAGAACTGGTAAGCTGTGTTTTTTGCTTCTCTGGCGAGGATTAGGTTTGCTCTTTCTCAACGAAATGAATGATGCCAAATTAGACATTAGTTTGGCAAAAAATCATATTGATATCTTAGTTAACACACAACTTTAATAACAAACTTGAGCAATAACAAATTTCACAATTGTAGGCTATCTAATGGAGTCCAGCTGTTAAGTAACATGGGATTGTTTTTGTGGGTGCTTGTGGGGTTTTACTCCTCTTTGGAAGGTCATCTACAATAGCAGATGATAACCTGATGTATAATTAAACTGTGGAACCCTAATGTTAATTGGCAGGGTGGGAGGAGTGGCATAGTTCAATAAAAACACACTGGTGCATGCCACTGAGGTAGGATCGGAAGTATTAGAGGGAGTGACCCATGACTGCAAAGTGGTGCAGTTTGAGGTTATTGTGGTTAACCCTTTCAAAAAGCTTTGCGCAGGTCAATAAATAGACCCCAGGGGTATTCACCTTTGTCAAGAGCTGCAAGTATCGAGTCACTCATATTAATTGGAAATTCATTAGCGTTTTGGGGAGGGGGTCTGAAGCCATATTAACAAGAGCTAACAATTATGTTTAGCTAGGTAGTAGTTAGTTTAGTTTAATTCATTTATCATGCACCACATACCCATCCTGTGAGTGGTATTTAGTGGAAAAGATTTCAAATGCACATATGAACTCTCCACAAGTGGGTCTACTGATTTTTTCTTGTCTCAATAAACATGCTTGAACTTGAACTTCTGATAACTTATGAGCATATGCTAGCTCTTTGTAGCAGCATTAATTGAATGAATATTCATTGTAGGAAAGAGCGAAATACGAGATTTGTATACAATATTACACATTATATTACAACGGAGGTGTACAATATCTAAGGGTGGGGGGAGGGGGGGGGGGGTTGATGTTGACTCAACATCAACATTGATTCGTGCTCATGGATGTTGTCCCCACTAAGTATAATAATTCATTGTGTCGGGGGATAGGCATATTGTTTTAGATTCAGCTACTCGGTACAAAACGTTTCAAGTAGCACGGGCTATAGTGAGCCCGTTGTGACTTACCTGGCACAGGAGCGGGGCTGTGGGATAGGCAGCTTGGTTACGCATATAAAGATTGATAAAGATTAAGCCACCCAAGAGGTGGCACAGGCATGAATAGCCCGTAAGTGGTGGCCCTTTTGAGCCATCACCAGTATCAATAGATGACACTGGAGATCTGTGGAGGTGCGGCTGCACCCTGCGTGACGGGAGATGTCTCCCATGAATGTGTCCAATATGAAGATTAGGCCACCCAAAAGGTAGCACGGGCATGAATAGCCCGTAAGTGGTGGCCCTTTTGAGCCATTACCAGCATCAAGAGCTGATACTGGAGATCTGTCGAGGTGCAACTGTACCCTGCGTGACGGGAGATGTTTCCCGTCCATGCATGCATATAATGATTGATAAAGATTAAGCCACCCAAGAGGTGGCACGGGCATGAATAGCCCGTAAGTGGTGGCCCTTATGAGCCATTACCAGTATCGAGAGATGATACTGGAGATCTGTGGAGGTGCGACTGCACCCTGCGTGACGGGAGATGTCTCCCGGACCAAATGGTGACCAAATGGTGCATGCATATAGTACATGTTAGGCTTATATATGAGGTCACCCCCATCCCCCCCCCCTTTCCCCAAGGTCAAATTACTGACCCCGCCCAGGATACAACCCCCCCCCAACAAGCTGACTAGCTCCTGGGTACCTATTCACTGCTAGGTGATAGGAAACATGCCCAACCATTTCTGTCCTGTCTGGCATTCGAGCCCGGAATTCTCGATTGAAAGTCGAGAACGAACCCGACTACTACCGGGATCCTTTGTATAGTGGTTTGTATATCATGACTTTCAAAGTAAACTTTATTCATCATAAGAAAACTTGCAACCGAACGTCCCAAGAATGAGAGAACATTGAGTAGTGCTAGAGTACAACCATTTATTCGGTCTCTGAAGTGGCTTATTAATATTTATTTCTATGCAAATAAAAGGGCACGGCCCACGGAGGATGCGACGCCTCCCCCGTGCGTAAAAGACCCTCACGTGCACGCCACGTGGCTCGCCTGTCCAGGCGCCCCTCCAGGGCACGGGGCGCGGTTATAGCCCCTAGGGCAGCACCTATTGCAAGCAAGCCACGGGGGCATGTGGCCACGTGGGCAGCAACAAGGGCCTCGCCACGGCCCTTGTGGATTTGTTCATTTGATGCATCACGTTAGTGTGATCTCTGTGTGTAAAAGGGCCCAGTCTTTGAAACTCACTCCCTGATGAATTAAAAATTGTCCAACCCATGCCCTGTTCGAAAAACCAAACAGTACCTAATTTCATCCTCATAGTTTCCTACCTTGTGCTTCAAACTCACACTGTATCTTGTACTGCCCACTTCCCTAATATTAGTACTTATATCCTTACCTGTGCAATTACTTCTTGTCAACTTATATTGTAGTTATTTGTTGATATAAAAACCTTGGTACAGTGTACCTTTTCATCTTACCTGATATGTTGGATTAAGGACCTGCCCGAAACGCTGTGTGTGTTAGTGGCTTTGTATGAATGTAAAAATACCGATCTTATGTAAAATCACCAACCCATTGTACCTTCTTGCAAATACATTATTATTATTATTATTATTATTATTATTATTATTATTATTATTATTATTATTATTATTACAGAAGGAGCAGGAGGAGCGGGTTAGCTTCTACGAGAAGAGTGTTGCTGCCCTCAACGACAAACTGGCCGAAAAGTCCACCACAGTGAAAGAATACAGGCGACACATCTCATCACTCCAGGTATGAGACCGATCGCAAGTTTCTATATTAAGCAACTGCCATATGTGGAGAGCTTGTGTCACAACTGATATATTTAGGGTGCTACCCATTGGGCACGATATCCAAGAGTTGCATTAGTTCGATGTTGACTCAGCGTTCAGTCACCGCTAGTGACGTTGGTTCGGTGATATGGCACCAACTAGAATACTTTCATCGTTATTATTATTAATGTAATTAGAAGTTGTAATATTATAACATGTCTTATCAGTGTTAAGATTGATTTGCTTAAGGCCAAAACTTGCTTACTGTCTAACTAAGTATTCTTTAGTTGTAAACAAAACTAAAATAAACTCACTGTATATGTTGAGAAGGAGTCTACACCTTTCAGCATGTACCCTTCATGAAGCTGAAAGATAAAATATACACATAAGGATTAAACTTGAAACTTTCTTGAATACATTTCTGGCAGACGAAGCACAAGAAGCAAGTGGAGGAACTTACTGACAAACTAGAGGAAGAAAGAAGAGAGAGGCAGAAGGAGAGAGGAGCAAGCGACCATGAGATATCCCTCCTGACAGGCCAGCTGAAGGAGGAGAGGAAGTAGCACCAGCAGCAGGAAAAGCCACCCAGCAGCATGGAGGATGCTCATGGTCCCTGATATGTGATATCAAGAGACATCTTCGACACAATCTTCAGAGAACCGACCTGTGTGAATGAAGTGTAGATATTCGATGCTAAGGTTAGCACTACACTCACTTTCTGTGGTTGATAGTTCAATAAATCACTGAACTACTGTATATGTTTAACAGATCTCTAACCCTGTCCATAGAGGACAGAAGAAAATGTATATATGTTGGTTAGCATTGTGAATGTGTGGCCACGTCTATGGTAGAAAATAATAATAATAAAAAATTAACAATATACAGTATTGTGAATATTGCCTGCAATCTTAATCGAGTTTAGCTGAAGATACAATGTAAATAAGATTCATCTTGTGATAATTGACCACAGGATGCTTTAGCCTCTGTATCTTGGGTAATATTAAGGTTAATTTTATATAAATTTGCAGTTCTGTTAAATATTAACAACTGTATTGGATTTATAAAACAATTGTGAAATTAGACGTCGTGACGTGTGTTTTTCTAGACGATAACTTTTATATCTGATAAGACAGTAATAGGCAGTGATAAATTAATATCGCAAGATGGGAATATATATACAGAGTTAACTGTATCAATGATTATTGTTACCGTTTTAAATTTTTGGTGTAATAGTGTATACTACCCCCATAACCACTGCTAATAATATAAATAAAAGGGAATTTTAAATCTTAAGAAATTATCAGAAGGTGCCAAGCCAGAAGACTATGCTGCACAGATTTTTTTAATTCTGAATCGCCTGCCATTATCGGTCCCATTTATAAATAGGAAACTCTATCATAGAGAAAGTAATCAATGAACATCACCTCTCAACCTTAGAACAGAAAAAGCAATATCCTGCAGGTGATGAGAGTCATTTTAGTATAGTGGCTACATTCTCGACTCAATTGAGGTTCCAGAGTTCGAACTCCAAGCTGGACAAATAGTTGGGCTGTTTTCTTTCACCTAATGCCTCTGTTCACCTGACATTAAATAGGTACCTAGGAATTTGGCAGCTGTTGTGGGGTTGCAGCCTGGGGGTCTACTGACCCACAGGATGCGGCAACCTTGGAGGGACCGCAATAAAGCCGTAAACACACACAAGCTTCCTGTCCCAGATGAATTAAGTACAACTTATATGGATAAGATGAATTAATATCAAGAGAATTAAGATGGTACCCAAACACGTTACCACGTTACTGGTAGCAAGGCACTTTTCAATAAAGTGCAATGTTGGAAATTGGTTTGATCATTTTGTACAAATGAAGTTAAAATGTTAACAATAACTCTAGGCAAACATCCCAATTGACTTTTTATATTGAGAGTATGGGATGATTGCCCACTTTACTGACAAGTTGATAACTACTACTCATAATATCAAGCCTAAAATATGAATACATTATTACTGTGCATGTTGCTAGCTAAGCAATATGAGGCTTTCATGGTTAAAACTGGTCTTGTACAATGTCAACTAACCTAACCCAACTCTCCAGATCTCCAGTGACCCATTTGACCAGGCTACGGTGTATTAAGATGATAGACAATTATTCCAGCTAACTGGCTGGCTTGCTTGCTTGTTCCCCTTTATTTCAAGCCTCAAACTGCCTTGCTTTTGTGCATTCTTTTGACAAGTTGTTAGTTACTGTAGATTAATTTAACCTATGTGTTATGTACAAGATTAATAGGCACCGACTACATCATGCAAATAGTTTATAAACACAAATCAAAGATGGGATACCTAAATGTCAACTATTCATCACTATGGTACTTTAATGTAACCATAATTTTTTTTTTTTTTTAAATAGGAGTGCTGCTCACAAACAAAAATGATCAGAAGCGCAGTAATCAACATGAATCAAGTGTACGTGAACACTAACACCGATTTTTTTTGCATTATATAGCTTGCTGTAAATACTAAAATTACAGTATATTTACAACATTTAATACCAACTGCAGCAAACAAGTGCCTTATATCAGGATGAATTGTGCTACTGTGTAAGATTAAAACGAATGTCTACATGACATATGTAGGCAGACATATTATGTAGATATACATATGTTAATTTGGCTTTAATTTCTCTTTAAATAGAGTAATTAAATATAAAGTACACCATTGCATTTTGGTTGAAGGAGACATTCACAATTACGACCATTATATTTGCAGGCATTTCTGCTTTTGTCAAATAGGACCAAGTATCAGATTTAAGTTTCTACCGTCAAGTTATGTTGCAGCCTTTGGGACCCATGTCTGGGGGACCGAGGTTCATGTCTATGACTAAGTTTCTTGGCAACAATTCGTATTAAGCCTTAGAATTTTGAAGATGTGCAGTATGCTTGTATGTAGTGCTTCTATAATTCCAATGTTCAAAAAAGAGGTTTGAATAAAGTTGTTGCATACATTATGGTTGGAGTTTTTAATTGTTCCAATTACCAATGTGTGTTTAGTGTGTGTATACGTAAGGTAGTTTTAGATCTGCAAACATTTACCGTAGGCAAAATACGAGAAGATTAAATAATGTCAGACGAGAGCATGATGTCTAAGCCACCAAGGGGCCACACTGTCAATCTGAAACCTGGCTACCAGATATATACACTTCAGACTAAGGAATGTTCTATTATTTTCTTAGAAGTTATGCAGAGGAAAAAATTAAACCCCATCGTGCTCTGGTAAGGATATCCAAGTGTAACAGTAATTATAATAATGCCTTTTATTGCAGTACTACATGCATATGTGGTATAAACATATAATGGTAATTTATGATTATTACAATTTTGCATACAAAAGTTTGGAGCAATTGCCAATTATACAGTACTTGCTGGTTGGTAAAAGTAGGGCCGTATGTGTATCATTCTGCCACTGTGGACAAGGGAAAGCAAATAAGAGGCCTCTGCCTTATTATGATCAACACATGTGAGCCACCGTCTTTTGCATTAGGCTGGGTATCAAGTCTCCATCACATCAAAGCATATGAATTATCAACAGTGAAAGAAATTTAGGAGCTTTTACTCCAGATTAGCTAGCAACTTAAATACGTCATTGTGACACCCTTAGTCTATAAAAGGACAGAACACTATAGTCAGCCCACACTGCATTTGCTGTGGTAGTAGCTGCAAAAAGCACCAATTTGACATGCTATCACAAAAGTCTCAAATCGGGGACTTGCCAACACCATTGAGTTACCCAATTAGCTTGCTTACAACATATTCCTTTCTTCCACTAAATGTGGCTCAGTTGAAGCTCTCAGTAAAGCCAAAAACAAAAATGGTCAGCATGTCTTGTTTCAGATACATACTGTAATTACCTTTTTGTAACCGAGAATGACCTTGCATGCAGCCCGATGCTGCATACGTAATGCCCAGACAATGTTGCTTGACATTTGACTATTAGCACAGGTCAGGAAGTACAAGATTAATACATAAATTATCAGCTATGTAAATAAATATAAAAAAAAAATGACAAGCGAGATAAAGGTTTCAGTTTTGTGCAACATAGAAAAGAATGGTGGGGTGCGAGTCCTGCAGGAGTGTGCTGGGATATTCCTCTTGCAACTTCCCACTGCAATCTCGCCACCGCCTCTTGTCCGTAAAACGGCAGAAAGCACTGTATGGGGTACAGCTACCAGTGGTGTGCTCATTTGCGTCAGTTTCAGTGCTGCTGCACGATACCATACTAGTATCAGTTGAAAAGCTACTGGTGGTGTTAGTGGTGGTAGCAGTGTCACTAGTTGCAAAGCTGCTGGTAGTGCTGGCACTGGTATCATTCACAAAGCTAGTGGTGGGGAAACCGGTGTCCAGTTCAGAGTTTTCAGTGGTGCTAATTGTACTAGCATCAGTTGCAAAGTTACTGCTGGTGGTAGTAGTGGTGAGATTGGTATCTGTTGCAAAACTGGTGGTGAGGGTGTCAGTGGTGGTGGTATCATTAGGAATGTTACTGGTCTTATTGGAGTCAATTGTGGAAGAGTTGGCACTATTGGTGATGCAAGTGGAGGCGCTCTCTTCACTTCGTTGACCACAGACGGCCCACAAGCTGTACACTTTACTGCTGCCAAAATAGAAAGACCAAGTGAATGAATATTTACTAAAATATAAA
>WNGS01021324.1:6190732-6252365 GCA_020271785.1 Procambarus virginalis | reverse complement strand
TTTGTTAGTAGACAACTAAAACTTATATTCTGTCAGGTTAAACTTCTGTTAAAAGTTCACAACAGACTATCCACATTGACAATCAGTCTCGCTGTACCAGTAACAGAGAGAGAGCGGTGTTGCTATGTGTTAACTGGTGTTGTGCTGTGTTGCAGGTGGCGTCGCCCTCCGGCCTGCCCAACCTTGGCAACACCTGCTACATCAACTCCGTCGTCCAGTGCCTCTTCAACATCAACTCCTTCAGAGACTACTTCATAAACGACACATATAGGTGAGAACTCTTTATACTCCTGACTATTCGCTGGTATTGATGAAATGATATACAGTGTGTATTCTTGAACTTCATAACTACACACACACACACACACACACACACACACACACACACACACACACACACACACACACACACACACACACACACAACACACACACACACAGACTCACTAGTACCCGAGTGTTCACTGGCAGGTTCCAAGTGAACAGGGAGAGTGAACACCGAGGGGAAGTTGCCCACACGCTGGCTGGCACTCTGAAGGCCCTTCACTCTGGCGACTTTGACAGCATCAGAGACGCGGCCAAGGTGCTCAAGGTAACACACCATCTTAACCTCTGTGGGTAACACACACACACACACGTAACAGCCATGAGAGCATACGAACATAGTTCGTAAGGTAAAAAGAATGAAAGGTGATTGGGGATGATAGAAGTAGTGGTTGGGAAAGGGGTGGGGGGGATTTTGGGGACGGTGGTGGGGAGAAAGGGAGGGCGGGGGATATGGGGAAGGGGTGTTAATAGATGTTTATGAATTATGAACAAATATGATAAATGTGGGTATGTGAAGTTTGCTGAAGGATGTCAACCAGGCACTAATTAATCTATTTTCACATTCCTATGCACACACACACACACACCACACACACACCACACACACACACACACACACACACACACACACACACCACACACACACACACACACACACACGACCTTTCAGCATGTTGTTGGAGCACAAGACGAGGAGTTTGAGGGGTCGCACCAGCACGACGCCCACGACCTACTGGCCGACCTCCTCACCTGGCTCCACAACGACCTAATGAAGGTGAGTGTCTGCCTACACCGACCGCGGTTACCTACGTCCACTATACCCTGTGCTAAGGTGTATTTTAAAGTCTTCAGGACTATGTATAGAGATGTGGAGGCGTGTGGGGGTCGTTTGGGTGTATGAGGAGAATGTATGTGTGTGTAGGCGTGAAGGGGCAGGTGTTGCTGGGCCCTCACACCGTAACCGAGTGTGACCTACCCACCACTTGGACTGGACGGTAGAGCGACGGTCTTGCTTCATGCAGGTCAGCGTTCAATCCCGACCGTCCAAGTAGTTGGGGCACCATTCCTTCCCCCCCTCGTCCCATCCCAAATCCTTATCCTAATCCCTTCCAAGTGCTATATAGTCGTAATGGCTTGGCACTTTCCTCCCTGATACTTCCCTTCCCTTCACACCGTGACCTCTGACCCGGCAGGCTGACTGGTCCTCCGTAGTGTCGGAACTCTTCCACGGAGAGGAGGAGGCCCTCGTTATCTGTGAGGAGCGCTCTGAGGAGACCCTCATCTCCAGCACCTGCCAACCCTTCATCAGCATCACCCTGCCGGTCAACCACGCCCACCCCTGCCAGCTCCAGGTACGGCTCCACCCCCCCCCCTGCCGGTCAACCACGCCCACCCCTGCCAGCTCCAGGTACGGCTCCACCCCCCCCCCCTGCCGGTCAACCACGCCCACCCCTGCCAGCTCCAGGTACGGCTCCACCCCCCCCCCCCCTGCCGGTCAACCACGCCCACCCCTGCCAGCTCCAGGTACGCTCCCCCCCCCCCCTGCCGGTCAACCGCGCCCATACAAAGAACCGTTGTTGTTGTTTTTAGATTCAGCTGCTAGGAACCTAAAGTTGTAAGTAGCACGGGCTATGGTGAGCCCGTAGTGGACTTACTTGGCACAGGAGCGGGGCTGTAACTTTGCTCTGTACAATGAACCACTTGACGCTCAAACACATGCTATATAACTCTCCCCCCCCCCTCTCTCTCTCTCTCTTAACTCTTCCCTCTCTCTTCTCTCCCTGGTTAGATGTTACTGGAGAGGCACTACAAACCCCAAAGAATAGAGTGGGACTGCAAACCATGCGGAAGGTCTCACCTGTGTCGACATGAGATCAGGATCGTTCATTTCCCTCCCTTGCTGGTTATCCACCTCAGCAGGTAAGCTGGGAGGTCACTTCCACCTCAGCAGGTAAGCTGGGAGGTCACTTCCACCTCAGCAGGTAAGCTGGGAGGTCACTTCCACCTCAGCAGGTAAGCTGGGAGGTCACTTCCACCTCAGCAGGTAAGCTGGGAGGTCACTTCCACCTCAGCAGGTAAGCTGGGAGGTCACTTCCACCTCAGCAGGTAAGCTGGGAGGTCACTTCCACCTCAGCAGGTAAGCTGGGAGGTCACTTCCACCTCAGCAGGTAAGCTGGGAGGTCACTTCCACCTCAGCAGGTAAGCTGGGAGGTCACTTCCACCTCAGCAGGTAAGCTGGGAGGTCACTTCCACCTCAGCAGGTAAGCTGGGAGGTCACTTCCACCTCAGCAGGTAAGCTGGGAGGTCACTTCCACCTCAGCAGGTAAGCTGGGAGGTCACTTCCACCTCAGCAGGTAAGCTGGGAGGTCACTTCCACCTCAGCAGGTAAGCTGGGAGGTCACTTCCACCTCAGCAGGTAAGCTGGGAGGTCACTTCCACCTCAGCAGGTAAGCTGGGAGGTCACTTCCACCTCAGCAGGTAAGCTGGGAGGTCACTTCCACCTCAGCAGGTAAGCTGGGAGGTCACTTCCACCTCAGCAGGTAAGCTGGGAGGTCACTTCCACCTCAGCAGGTAACCAGGGGTTAAGCACTATCCGCCTCAGCAGTCACAAGAGACATAATAAGATACTCATGCCCTGTCAGCAGGCGTGACCTCGTCCTCCTCAGTAAAGCCATAATTAACCTGTCCGCCCCACCACCAGGTATAACGACCGCGACCCGCAAGCAGCCACTAAGACTAGTGTCAGGTTCCCTGCAGAAGGCCTCCACCTGCAGGGCCACAAGACACCCAGGTACGTCAACAGCGCCACAAGGTATGATGATTGATTGTTGCCACCGGAGGGGGCTAGTTTATTGTGCACCACATACTCATCCTGTGAGCGGTAGCGCAAAAAGGATTACAGAACTTGGTGGATATCCTGCCTTTTTTTTTGCATTGCTTTCTTGTTATCCTCTAAATCATTCGTGACTTTTTCTTGTATTTCTGTAAACAATGTTTGCTATATTTCATAGATTTCCCTATACTTGGGGAAGGATGTTAAAAAGTAATTACAAACTTCATTTTGGACTTATGATGGGCCTGATACGTTTCGCTAAGGTTCAACGTGGCATCATGAGAGGCAGAGAGAAGGTGAATACAAAAGATTGATTGATCGATGAAGATTAAGCCACACAAGAGGTGGCACGGGCATGAGTACCCCGACAATACAAAAGGAGAAACACAGACATATATATCTACGGGCTCACCATAGCCCGTGCTACTTGGAACTTTTTGCTCCGAGTAGCTGAATCAAATGTTGTTGTTGTTATAGATTCAGCTACTCGGAACAAGTTCCAAGTAGCACGGGCTATGGTGAGCCCGTAACTTACCTGGCACAGGAGCTGGGCAAGAAGCATGGGCTATGGTTAGCCTCGTGGACAGGAGATGTCTCCCGTGGCTGAATCAAAAACAAAAGCAACATATATATATCCCATGTGGGTGTGGTGAGGGCAGAGTAGTGATTATCCAGTCAGTGCAGGCGAAGAGTCACAATAACGTGGCTGAAGTATGTTGACCAGACCACACACTAGAAGTTGAAGGGACGACGACGTTTCGGTCCGTCCTGGACCATTCTCAAGTCGCTTGTGAGAATGGTCCAGGACGGACCGCTTGTTGAGAATGGTCCAGGACGGACCGAAACGTCGTCGTCCCTTCAACTTCTAGTGTGTGGTCTGGTCAACTTATCCAGTCAGTGTTGGTCGTAAGTGTGGTGTTAACTGCCACTTTTCCTTGTTAACTGAAGGACAAATCTAGATGGAAGCGGGTTATTTGTAATGTAATGAGTGTTGTGATGTGCTTTTGATATATCTAATCTCTTTTTATCGCTTTATCTGTCAATTTATTCCATGTTGATAGTTAGGATATCTCTGATGAGGGTCTGGTTGCATGTAGAAATGATGTGATACTTAAGAGAGCCTTGTTGTTTGTGCAGTCAGGAGCCTTGACGGAGATGGTGTCGTCCTGTCTATATATTGAGAACGTTGAGTCTGACAGTCCCCAAGTAGGCAGACAAAGACATAAACAACATTAACCTCTATGCAAGAATAACCATATTATATATCATAATTTTAAATAACGGTTATAGATTGTCATTGTAGAGAATAATCATAAATAATTAAAATATAATATTTGCAATAATTATATATAATAAGACGATTAAAAATAAAACTAATGATTATAGTAATAATAAATAATAATAGTATAGTAATACAAAATAATAATATAATAAACATCCAAATATCAGATGGCTTCCCTGATCGTGGTTGGTTAGATGTTTAACATTAACATGTTAAAAGTGTCTGTTCTCTCCCGCAGTCCCCGCTACGAGGCGTGTGGATTAGTGGTCCACCACGGCACTATGACCGCCGGCCACTACGTCGCCTTCTGCAGGAACGACAACAACACCTGGCGACTCTACGACGACGACACCGTCACCAGCACCGATCTCAACACTGTCCTTGATCAGAGTCAAGTCCACCTACTGTTCTACAGAATGAATGAATGAATGATATACAGGAGAAGATGCCCATGGGGCGAGCCTTGAAGTGGGGACAACTGAAGAGAAGTCGATGAGCTGAAATGCTGAAGTTAAAGAGAAAAGCCCCAGGGTTTGACCCAGCTGCGTGTCTTTAGTCGATGGGTTAGTAACCCAACATCTGGCTAGGCTGGGAGACGGGTCAGAAAGGCGGCAGTGGCAGTGCTAATTCAATCAAGGTAGAGACAGTCTCAGATAGTGTCTTCTTTCTTCTTCTGATCTGTTTTACAGAGCGATGAAGCCACACATATGATGTAGTACTGATGACTTTCTGGTATAACATCACATTCAACATCAGAGGGTCGTAACTGGGGTATCAATAATTTATGCCGGAGGGGGGGTTATGAGAACCACATAGATCTCTGAACAATTAGTAAAACAAAATGTGACTAGTCTAGAATGTATTATATTTTGATTGCACAAAAACAACAGGAAAAATCTCCATAATTTTAGCAAGCTTGTGTATTTCTGATTTGCCGTTTATTCACAACAAAATAAACATGATATAATCCTTGTGATATTCTTTCATCTGTTATGTTCCTAAATAACCATCAATAAAGCAACTGATATCTTTTGAAATCACACTAATACCAAATATGACTAAGAGTGATGACGATATCAACGGACCGACGGAAAGGGGACATACTGGGTAGTCCATTGGTGGTCTGTATCTGTGATTCAGCTCAGGAACACCTGTCCTAGCGCTTAGTAACACCTTTCAAACCTATTCTGGTTAGACTGGAGAGGACTCGCATCCATATTCGCATGCACAGCGTCCAATCCGTCCTCCTAAACAGCACGTAGCATTTTGACGTACCTCAGGCCAAAAAACTATCCTATTAGAAAATGAAAGCGGCTCGTGAAACTGACATACTGTCTCGTTTTCTGTTTGTGTGTCCTCTGGTAGATTAGAATAAGGGCACTTTAGTACTACAGATTCTTGACGCTGGGAACGCTGGAGAGAACCGGCTGACTGCACAGCGGTTCTCGGTCACTCGAATCCATGGAGTAGGGTTCACCGTAAGCCAGTCGAATAGTGACATTATCGGTGGGGCTATTTGTACTCTTCAGTTAACTACATCGCATACACTTAGTGCCTCTATATTAGTTAAAGGAATCACCTTATCTAACCTGGGCGCTCTTGTATGCATAAAGTCTAGCGAACGTAATGACTTAATCATGTTGCTTTATTTTATCGGCATTGACACATTGCCCTGTTAACTATTGCATTACATCTATAAACTACTCTGACACTGAAAAAGTTCTTTCTAACGTCCCTGTGGTTCATTTGGGTACTCAGTTTCCACCTGTGTCCCCTTGTTCGCGTACCACCAGTGTTAAACAATTTATCTTCATCTACTCTGTCAATTCTTCTGATAATTTTGTAGGCAGTGATCATGTCTCTCCTAACTCTTGTCTTCCAGTGTCGTGAGAGTCAGTTCCAGCAATCTTTCTTCATAGCTCATTCCTCTCAGCTCGTAACCTGGTGGCATACCTCTGAACCTTTTCTAACTTCGTTTTCGGTTTGTCTAGATGTGGACTCCAGGCTGGACCGCATATTCTAGTATTGGTCTGACATAAGAGGTATATAAGGTTCTGAATGATTCCTTACACAAGTTTCTGAAGGCAGCTCTTATGTTTGCCAGCCTTGCATACGCCGCTGATGCTATCCTTTTGATGTGGGCTTCAGGGGACAGGTCTGGTGTGATATCAACCCCCAGATCTTTCTCTTGCAATGACTCCTGGAGGATTTCCTCTCCCAGCTGTGTGTGTGGTTAAGTATTCACCTAGTCGTGCTTGCGGGGGGGTTGAGTTCTGCTCTTTCGGCCCGCCTCTCAACTGTCAATCAATCAACTGTTACTAACTACTAACTAATTTTTTTCCACACACACCCCTCAGGAAGCAGCCCGTAGTAGATGTCTAACTCCCAGGTACCTATTTACTGCTAGGTAACAGGGGCATCAGGGTGAAAGAAACTCTGCCCATTTGGCTTTGCCAAGTCCGGGAATCGAACCCAGGCCACAGGATTACGAGTCCCACGCGCTGTCCACTCAGCTACCAGACCCCTAGGTCTGGTGTGTACTCACCTAATGTACTCACCTAATACTGTGTGTGTGTGTGTGTGTGTGTGTGTGTGTGTGTGTGTGTGTGTGTGTGTGTGTGTGGTGTGTGTGTGTGTGTGTGTGTGTGAGTGACTGACTGAATGACTGACTACCTGTGAATCCATGCCAGTACAAATAGCAAAAATTACCCAACAAAGCCAAACAAAGACACTCACGTTAGAACCAGTCACACCCCGTCACTCCACCCGGCGCCACCAGCACCTAAAACACATTGAAAAACAAAAGGAAATAGCCCCAAACACTCCTATAGAAGCCCATCAAACGCTTCGGGGGTAAGTCGCCATAAAGAGCGTCCATATCTCGACTACCCGCGATAACAAAGAGAGGGAGTGGGGGGGGGGGGGGAGGGGGGCAATTCAGCTGAATATCTTATCACTCCAACGGTACGCTTAGCGTGTCAGTGTCTGCCGCTGTTAGTTACCAGCGCGCCAGCGTGTGTGTGTGTGTGTGAGTGAGTCCAACACCGCGGCCGTGTCGCTAGGGAGAACACTAGTAGGAAGGTGCCATTGTTGCAGTGTCATAGAGGCATGTGCTGGGGATGTGCGTAGTCGAGAGGATGTTTCACTGTGCTCTTGTTTGGAAACATCGGTGCCTTTAATCAGGAAGTTCGATGTTGAGCGTAGCCTCAAGCGTAAACGCAGGTTAAGTGTAGTGACAAATTATTGCTTGTAATAGGATTTCGTATTGTGTTTCATCGCGTTAACTGGCAACGTTTGGTAACGATAGCAATGTTAAAATAATTTAATATATGTTCTGATATATATATATATATATATATATATATATATATATATATATATATATATATATATATATATATAAAGCTTATGTATGTAAGCACATGTGCGCGCCTGTGCTTTAGGACTTGTGTACTCATCTACATATATTTTAATAGCAACAAGCTCTAGCTCCTGTCTCCCGCCTGTTAACTATCAAGCAGTTGACATGATAATCATGCCCAAACATCACATGATCTTCCCAATCCAACTTCCACCCTGTGACTATGATATACTATCGCGATATACAATCAAGAACGTTAATCAGTCAGTATTGTGCTGATAAATCTGGCAACCAACGGACAGGATGAACTTTCTTTCAGTATAACTACCTCTTCCGTACTTAACTAGATGCGTTTACCTAACTGTGCCTGTTGGAGTTTAAATAAGCTTCCGCGCCTGAACCCCTGCCTAGCAATCTTCAAATGACAGGTAAACAAAAAAAAATAGTCATTTGTCCCCATCTGGGGATTCTCTGGAGGGCGTTTTCATTGACCTTGGGGACAGGAAGCCGGTCTAGTTCAGTTGCACTGTAAAGCCGGTCGAGTTCAGTTGCACATCCGGCCACTTATGTGCTGCGAAAATGTTGTGCGTGTTAATGGCTTAGCAATATATATATATATATATATATATATATATATATATATATATATATATATATATATATATATATATATATATATATATATATGGGTAGCACTTCTGGTTGCGTTTGTGGGGACCCTCGACCTCAAAGAAGATGTTATGTAGTATCCGGGGGAGCCTTGTGGGGCACCGGCGTACACTCACATATTGTCTTCTCCTACCACCTCTATATATTTTTTTTAATTTTGTAATTTTTTTATTTAAAACTTCATTGCAATGTAACGGCCTGCTGAAAGGCAGACCATCTTCTTTCCCTTCCTCCCTTCCCTTCCCACTTCCTTCTTCTTTACCCCCTTCATCTCCCCCCCCCCTCTCCTTACGCTCCGATTCCTCTGCAGGATGAGGCATTCCACTGGCATTAATCTTTAGTCAAGGGTACGTCGAGTGGTTGGCTGGGATGTGACAAACTGTGGGGTTTTATCTGGCTAGGATGTGACAAACTGTGGGGTTTTATCTGGCTAGGATGTGACAAACTGGAGTTTTATCTGGCTAGGATGTGACAAACTGTGGGGTTTTATCTGGCTAGGATGTGACAAACTGGAGTTTTATCTGGCTAGGCTATGACAAACTATGGGGTTTTATCTGGCTAGGATATGTAAAAAAAATTATATATTGTGGTGGTGGCTATATTATGTTCATAGCAGGGTGTGGCTTGGCTATGGAGTAGACAGAACATATATGTTCATGTCTTATACCTGTGTCGTGGAAGGCGAGTACTGATCGGCTGTTGTGTTACCAGATGTCGCCTCCTTTTAGAAGTAAATCTATTATTCCAATTATTTAAGAATGCTTCTGGTTTTAGTTATATTATTAGAATGTGTGAAACATTATGTTAGCATGATTGTGTCTGTCTGAAAGTGGTTACTTTCATACGTAGTGTGTTTAATTAGAGAATGTATCTGGAGGAGTGGCTTGATGCGTGCCACCACCTTCAGTAGGAGCTGGTGGTCTGTTCTGGCAAAATGTAGTTCTGCCTAAAGTTAAGTCACGTAATTATTTTCTTGTTCTAGGATAGGTGATAATTATCTGAGGAGACATACATTCTTATAGCCATATCTTGGACTAGGATTATATTGCAGTGATTATGTATACCATTTAAAAAGAGTAATTTATATTTACTTTTATATACATTTGTTTTACTTCTCCGTTTTATTAAATTGTGTCTGCTAGGAGCATCCTGTGGCCGTACCCTAGATATGTTCCAGTCCTGATAGATGCGCGAGTTTTGCTGTACTAGGTAGATAACAGATATGACAAACTGTGGGGTTTGTCTGGCTAGGATGTGACAAACTGTGGAGTTTTATCTGGCTAGAATATCACAAACTGTGGGGTTTTATCTGGCTAGGATGTGACAAACTGTGGAGATTTATCTGACTAGGATATGACAAACTGATAGGTTTTACCTGGCTAGGATATGACAAACTGTGGGGTTTTATCTGGCTAGGATATGACAAACTGTGGAGTTTTATCTGCCTGGTATGTGACAAACTGTGGGGTTTTATCTGGCTAGGATGTGACAAACTGTGGGGGTTTTATCTGGTTAAGATAAGCCTCTAGTCCTCTTATCTCGCCAGAATGGCCATAATTGTTACGTAGAAACTTGAATGCGCTTGGACGCTCCTGTAAAAGCAAGTATTGGCTGTAACACATGAACGTAGGGGTGTCGAAGCTACCATATGTGTCAAAAGCCTCAAGCCACTTTCAGTGTTTGTTTAGTTTTAAATCAAGGTTGGGGTGGCTATCACTCGTAGCGTAGGTGAAAATATGTATTTTTGGTGCTCCCTGTATGCTAGGCATTACCCAGATGCCTAGATATTTCTTTCAACCGTAAACTTGCATTCACCTTTACTTCACCTGACAGGAACAACCAATGACTACGGCAAGCGTTGATGACCGTTGAACCCAAGTGACCGTTACTTACCTGTGAGGAACAACTAGTAACTACTACAGTCAATGATGATCGTTAATCCCCAGCGTCTGAAGGAGTAAAATGAGTCGGCACTAGAAGCCTCAGTGTCAGCCCATAAGGTCTAACCCGGCAGGGCAACAAGGCACAATGGACGAACCTCAGAAGTTACTGGTGAGTAGGCTCTTTGACAGACAGAAAGAGAAAGATACTGATAGAGGGGGGGGAATTTTGAAAGGAGGGAGATAAATGGAGATGATGAGAGAATGAGGAAAGGGGGGAGAAGAGTAGACAGAGCAGAGAGGGAAGAGAGAGATGGATGATAAAAGAGATGAGAGACAGAAGGATGGAGTGAACCATAAAGTCCGGTCAGCAACCACACAGAAGAGAAGATTTTCTGTTCCACACCGCAAAAGCTTCTTTATAGCTCATGTTANATCTGTGGATGGGGTATACATGGAATTGAAGTTTATGCATCAAGTGGAATGCATTAGGGACGAGGCGGGGAGAAGGAATCCAACATTAACCAAACTTTTCACATTTTCAGAGAAAATATCCGAGTTTTTTCATTTGTGTGAAGTGACAGGAAAATTGGTTGAAGCAATTATCTGGCCATATCCTGTTTGTTGAACGCGGTTATATAGACCGCTCATGTTGCTAAATGAATTGGTGTTTGTTGTCAGGCGCCTGAGGGCCATATGGCGTTCTTTAAGTAGTTGACAGTTACAACAGTATTGTGGAGATGTTTAAGTATGTTAATATATGACTATAGGTATCTTACTAGTGGGCTACCTTCTACTGGGTGTGACAGGTGTCAGGTACTGCTGATACACATGACAAGTGATTACAGGTACAGTTGAGTACATGTCTTAATTACAGGATCTGTGGTGCTTTATATATAAAATATTCTCTGTATCTTACAATGCCTTTTTTTCCTTTCAATGTCAGATGAGGCAGTAAATCCAGTGGCAAGAGACAACAGGGACAAACAGCTGACAGCCAGAAAAAAACAGCTGTCTTGGCAAATAGCTGACAGTACACACAACGACCTGACAAATTTCCACCATATTGTACGTTTATCAAGACCCAAGATGAAACCGTCACAGCTGAAACTAGTAAGTATGTGCAACGGACTCCATGCCGTCAATTTTTTGTAAAGAAACTAACATCTTTTACTATGTAATACAAAATTATATTTTCTTTAAAATAATTGAAATGTAATACATAATGTGGAGTATAATTAGCCCTTAGTTAGATTGGGTTAGGTGTTTAGGTTCTGCTAACAAGTATAAGTGTTCGCATAAGAGGTTCTAGTGATGTGATTATCGTGCATCTGGTCATTGTTTACAACACACGAGACGGTATACACACAGGCAACCACACCCGATCCTGTGCCAGGTAAGTCCACTACGGGCTCCCCATAGCCCGTGCTACTTGCCCCGCTCCTGTGCCAGGTAAGTCCACTACGGGCTCACCATAGCCCGTACTACTTGCCCCGCTCCTGTGCCAGGTAAGTCCACTACAGGCTCACCATAGCCCGTGCTACTTGCCCCGCTCCTGTGCCAGGTAAGTTATGGGCTCACCACAGACCGTGCTACTTGGAACTTGTTCCGAGTAGCTTAATCTATAACAACAACAACCTTGTCCTCGTTACGGGCTCACCATAGCCCGTGCTACTTGGAATTTTGTTCCAGGTAGAATCTTTAACAACAACCTTGTCCTCCACGGGAGACATCTTCCGTCACGTAGGGTGCAGTCGCACCTCCACAGATCTCCAGTATCAGCTCTTGATACTGGTAATGGCTCAAAAGGGCCACCACTTACGGGCTATTCATGCCCGTGCCACCTTTTGGGTGGCTTAATCTTCATCAATCAATCATCCTTGTCCTCACCACCTTGCCCAACACCACGTCTTTTTACGGGCTCACCATAGCCCGTGCTACATGGACACTTCGTTCTGAGTAGCTAAATCTAAACAACAACCTTGTCCTCAGCTGAGTTGCGCAGAAGACGGCGACGCGGTAGGAGTCAGGGAGGCCCTGGCGTGTGGGCTGAAGTGAACCAACTGGAAGAGGACAGGAACGACCCGTCGTGCAGCGGTCGTGCGGCTATACACTACGCCACGCGCGAGGGTCACCTTAACGTCGTCCGTGCCCTCTTGCAGTGGAACGCCGACGTCAACATCAGGAGCCGGCGGCCCGACGATGACGGTGAGGCCAATGTGTCTTAAAACCTTTACTGTGAAGTTTATTGTGAACCTGTTTTGTGAAATTTACTGTGAACCCGTTCTTCGAACCTGTATACTGTGACCACATTCTCACCTTTCTTGATCATTTATCTATCTAGCCCCATGTGGGGAGGCGCGACGACCATCCACGCGTCATTAACTCCGTGTACACCCGCAGGAGCCCCGCCGCTGCACATGGCTGCGTACGCTGGTCACGTCGAAGTCATGAAGTCTCTGCTTGAAGGAGGCGCTGACGGCGAGGCCAAGGACAGCAAGGGTAGGTCTTGGGCTGAGGATTGGTGGTTGGATTGCTTGGTCCATTGATGGTTGATGTTCTTATTGGTGGTGTGGGTAAATGAATCCACGCGCCTGATCTTGAAGGCCCAGCCTGGGGGAGGCAGGACTCACACGCCTGTTCTTCGTGTTTACAGATGCTGCGAAACTATGCAATTAGACATCGTCAACAATTACGAAAAGGTAAGCACAAATACATGTCAGCTGCAGGTCTGGTCTGAATATAACGAAGGCGAAATAGAGCTTTTAAAGTCAGATAGAGAAAAAAATCCTTCAAATGGATATAGCCCACGGAACCCAAACCCCACATAAACTGGACATTCAGTGACATATGCAACGTCGAAAACGTCGGACTAACCTCTAGGAATATTGACAATCTCTCAGGATGCCATTCACTTTAGATGCAAGTGAAACTAACACTGCTATTTGCAGCATGGAATCCACATTTTCTCGCGTATATATTAAATCGCCAGACAGAGACCAGAGCTTTTCCTCTCAATATATTTCCTGAAGAAATGTAACTGATCTATGAATGCATGTCAAGACTGCTGCATATTCATGAAAAAAGGGGAGACAGAGAGAACATGATCCCAACATACAAAACCATCTATGGCATGTTAAAGTAGACAAAGACAAGCTGTTTCAAACTAGATGAGGACACGTGGAATGGGACCAGACGAGGGAACACAAACACCTGCCAAACACACAAACATCTAACGCGCCTTCCTTCTGAACCCTTCAGGCAAAACTGCAGTCCACTGGGCAGCTCTACAAGGCCAACTCGACTCCCTGAAACTCCTGAAGAACTACCAGTGCGATCTGAACGCCAAGGTGGAGCGCAAAGCTAATGCCATGCACTTCGCCGTGGCCTCTGGGGACCTGGAGGTGGTGGCCTGGCTCTTGGAGAACGGCGTGAGGAGCGATCTGAAGGATAAGGACAAGAAGTTACCCTTAGACCTGGCCAAGAGGCTTGGACACACCCACATATACACGTTCCTCAAGCCAACAGGATCACTCAGATATAAACTGGTTAGTGTGACAAGTTATTTGGCATTTGTTTTAATGTTTACAGTTGATGTATTGTTGTTCCTGTTGGTAGGGAGGAGGGGGTACTTCGCTAACTGTGACTACGGGAAAGTGGGGTTTGACGCTTTATGTCCCGTCTTGTACCTGTGAAATAACCGCTGATGATAGGCATGTCTGTTTTGCCTTGCTCGTTATTGTATGTTTAGGGGGGGGGAGTGTGTGTACTCACCTAGTTGTGTTTGAGGGGGTTGAGCTCTGGCTCTTTGGTCCCGCCTCTCAACCGTCAATCAACAGGTGTACAGATTCCTGAGCCTATTGGGCTCTATCATATCTACACTTGAAAGTGTGTATGGAGTCAGCCTCCACCACATCACTTCCTAATGCATTCCATTTGTCAACCACTCTGACACTAGAAAAGTTCTTGTGTGTGTGTGTGTGTGTGTGTGTGTGTGTGTGTGTGTGTGTGTGTGTGTGTGTGTGTGTGTGTGTGTGTGTGTGTGTGTGTGTGTATGTGTGTGTGTGTGTGTGTGCGTGTGTGCGTGCGTGTGTGCGTGTGCACTAGTATGTGTTGGAAGTAATCGTTTTTATAAAGTCGTATATATTGAATATGACCAAAAAGTGTTAGATTCTAGCAAGAATCTTCTCAATATAGTTCTTAGACTTTACTTTACTTGAGAAGGAAGATAAAAAATGAAATGAACACAGATGATTTTTAATTTGTAATCGATTAATATAGTAATAGTTAAATCAGCTTAATTAATTACCAATTCCAATAAACATTTCAGAGAATGTTCAACAAGTCATCATTCCGAGCGCGGTCACGAACCTCTGGCAGCTACAAGGCTCCACAGTCCCCCGACGCCCAGCACTCTCCTGGAGCGCCGTCAGGAGCCTGGAGGAACGACCCCAGTAGTGAACCCTCCCGCTGGATGACCCACTTCCCTGCCACAGGGAGACATAGGAAGGACTTCTCCGAGATCGAGAGAGAAGCGGAGGCAGGACCTTCAAGAGAGACGAGGCTTGAAGCCAGCCGAGCCACGGGAGAAAGGAGGAGTTCGAAGGTAATGATGATGTGTTTCTTCGGCGTGTTGGTGACTCTTTTCTGAATGTTATCTAACACTGTTGTCGTCGAGGAAATCAGTAGGAGTCATGATGAGGGTTCGAACCTACCTTCGAACCAACGTGGTAGGTTCGAACATTACCTTGTGTCCACTAGGTATAGATACAAAGGAGGGTTGCTGTGGCTCAGCTGAGCCACAGCAACCCTCCCCGTCCACCTGTTTTCCCCCTCCCCTCATTCTCCCCACGATTCCCCACTCCCCCGTCCCTTCATCCTCCCCACCATTCCTTCACATGAAAACAGTTAAAAAAAAACATGTCAAAGTAATCGGTGAAGAACTTTCAGAGATTTCCCCTCACATGAAAAACACACAGCGTGTGTTGCTTTTACGTCCAAGAAATGGCGCTGTTAAAAAAATGACTTGTCACAGGTGTGGCATCTATATAGTAGGTATATAAAAACACACGCTTATTCGAATGGAACGTAGTGTCAAAATTTCAAAGCACTCGGTGAAGAACTTTCAGAGATTAACGATTTTGAACAAAACGAACATTTACACTTTTATTTATATATAGATGCAAACAAGCCTGAATGGTCCCCAGGACTAGATACAACTGAAAACTCACACCCCTGAAGTGACTCGAACCCATACTCCCAGGAGCAACGCAACTGGTATGTACAGGGACGCCTTAAACCACTTGACCATCACGACCGGACATAAGGAAGTGATAGCCGAGGCTATATGAACCACTTCCCCGCCGGCACTCGGATGGTAATCTTGGGCATAGCATTTTATCAAATCACCTCATTTTTGGGGCAACACGTGAGGAACACAAATGCAAACAAGCCTGAATGGTCCCCAGGACTAGATACAACTGAAAACTCACACCCCAGAAGTGACTCGAACCCATACTCCCAGGAGCAACGCAACTGGTATGTACAGGGACGCCTTAAACCACTTGACCATCACGACCGGACATAAGGAAGTGATAGCCGAGGCTATATGAACCACTTCCCCGCCGGCACTCGGATGGTAATCTTGGGCATAGCATTTTATCAAATCACCTCATTTTTGGGGCAACACGTGAGGAACACAAATGCAAACAAGCCTGAATGGTCCCCAGGACTAGATACAACTGAAAACTCACACCCCAGAAGTGACTCGAACCCATACTCCCAGGAGCAACGCAACTGGTATGTACAGGGACGCCTTAAACCACTTGACCATCACGACCGGACATAAGGAAGTGATAGCCGAGGCTATATGAACCACTTCCCCGCCGGCACTTGGATGGTAATCTTGGGCATAGCATTTTATCAAATCACCTCATTTTTGGGGGCAACACGTGAGGAACACAAATGCAAACAAGCCTGAATGGTCCCCAGGACTAGATACAACTGAAAACTCACACCCCAGAAGTAACTCGAACCCATACTCCCAGGAGCAACGCAACTGGTATGTACAGGGACGCCTTAAACCACTTGACCATCACGACCGGATGGTCAAGTGGATGCTCACGTGTTGCCCCAAAAAATGAGGTGATTTGATAAAATGCTATGCCCAAGATTACCATCCGAGTGCCGGCGGGGAAGTGGTTCATATAGCCTCGGCTATCACTTCCTTATGTCCGGTCGTGATGGTCAAGTGGTTTAAGGCGTCCCTGTACATACCAGTTGCGTTGCTCCTGGGAGTATGGGTTCGAGTCACTTCTGGGGTGTGAGTTTTCAGTTATATATAGATATACAAGAAGGTACATTGNTATATATGCAGGAAGCTTATATAGCTTCCACCCGTCAACTTCAATATAAAAATATATATTATTTATATGTTTTATTGTACGTGACGTGTTTATATTATAGTATAAAAGTAAATCGTTTTTCGTACGAAAATACTTTTATGTAGATACAAAAATCAAATGTTTCTATAAAATTGCTTTAGTTTGTGAATCGGTTGAATCGGCTGAAAAATATCTAAGTATCCCACTTTGGCTTTATCTTATCAGATTATGTCTTTATTTTAAAGATTCATGTGGGCATGTATGACCTTAGGCTAGGCTGTACACTATCGCTATATAAATGTTTATTATATATTTGTGTATGTGAGCATCTAGACTGAACAATCAGCTTTTCTCAAGCGAAAGTTGCCACCTCATGACAAGGAACAAATTCTAGTATTCACAGCTGCGGGAGCAGGAGGAGACGATCAGAGAGCTTCTGGTGCAGGAGAAACTGCTGAAGCAAGCCAACGACGACATCAATACGAAAATCCTTCAGATGTATAAAAGATCAGAGCATCATGAAGAATCAGCTGCCCGTCTGCAGGTAAGGCTGGTTCAAGCACAATATTAAAATGGAATTCTAAGCAGTGTTATTCTCTTCTCTGTGTTCTGAAATATTTGCTTATTTGGTTCAATATGTGTAGATGTTTGTGTTTATAATTATATAAAGAATGTTTTGCATTTAATTAATTCAAGTTGTTCACTAGTACGGTTGAGACGCATTTTCTGGAAATTTAGTGGATCATTCTCACCATGAATAAAATACGTGAAGTTGAAAATCAAGTGAAGATACGGAGCTTCAAGTGGTGTTAATTAAAGGAGTCTCCCTTACCTACTCCTCATCTTAAACCCCACCCAACCAGTTTCCCCTAGAACACGACCCAACAATCGCTTTACACCCAGGTCCCTATTTGCTGCTGGGTGGACAGTAGGAGAATTAGGGATAAGGGCTTAAGCAAGGCATCCATTATTATTAAACCGGTTATTCATTAGCCTAACCAGCTTCCTCTACAGGAAGAGCTAAGAGCCAAAGAGCGGGAAGTAGAGGAGCAGGTGACAAGCCACCAGAAGACAGAGGCCGCCCTCAGAGGTGAGCTACAGGCCATGGCCCAAGAGCTGGAACACCTGCAGGTGGGTCCGCCCGCGATGCTCAACACTCATCCTCTTAATTCATATCTCATTAAAATCGTCTTCACAACATATTAGCAAAAACTGTATCATAAAAATTTACTTAAGTCAGTGTTTAACATAATTCAGTTTACCATGTTCGCAGCTATGACTCTTTCAATCACTTAAAACTATAAAAACACATATAATTTTAAGTGACGTATATATAGTTTATGTATTTTTTTCACGCCGAGACCCCAGTCTAAAGGTGTCGTCCGTAATTGTGTGTGTTCGAAATTTTTGACCACACAAAACCAGTCAAATTGCTGATATAGAACCTCGACACTCAACTGTAACTCTAAAAGAGATACGAGAACTAGGGCGTCTCCTCACCACCAGGAGGAGCGGGTGAAGCTGAAGGTGCTGCAGGAGCAGGACAAGACCAACAGACAGACAATCGCCACACTCACCCACCAGCTGAACCTCGCCGCCCGCCGCCAAGACGAGGACAGCAGAAGGGCTGACTCCGATCACGTCAGTTTCCACCCTCTTTCTTGTTCCTTTTCCCTTTTTTACCCTCTTTCTTGTTCCTTTTCTCCCGTCTTTTCTTTTTTAAATATAAGAGATGTGTTGTTGACCAGACCACACACTAGAAGTTGAAGGGACGACGACGTTTCGGTCCGTCCTGGACCATTCACAGCGACTTGAGAATGGTCCAGGACAGACCGAAACGTCGTCGTCCCTTCAACTTCTAGTGTGTGGTCTGGTCAACATACTTCAGCCACGTTATTGTGACTCTTCGCCTGCAAGAGATGTGTTATTGTAGGTTAGCCACTGAGTAACTTGCAATTGTCAGAGGACCCACTGAAGAAAGGTTTAATTACTAGACAAGCAATTGTAACTATCAGGTAACCCAGTTGAAGCTGAAGAAACTACTTGTCAGCTTCTCTGATCATAATTACCATTGTAAACCAGTAACTATTGGCATAATTATTAAACGAGTTAGATACTATATTGCCATTTTTTGAACCAATCATTTACAAGGGAACCATTTGATGATTTGTACTTGTCTAGTTTGTTAGGGATGAAACTCCTGTATAATTCGAGAACAGTTCCCTTCTTATGGGAGTTTGTTCATGAGGAATTGTTTATATGAAATTGGTAGTTAGGAGTTGTGTTCTATATAACATTCTCTCTCTCTCTCTCTCTCTCTCTCTCTCTCTCTCTCTCTCTCTCTCCTCTCTCTCTCTCTCTCTCTCTCTCTCTCTCTCTCTCTCTCTCTCTGTGCTTTCATGATTAATTATATTTCCATGGCAGTGAACAAAAAGAAAGAGTGAAAGAGCTACTGGAACAGGAGAAACTCAACAAGAAGAACACAGACGAACTGAAGAAAAAGCATTTACCGATGTCTCTCAGACTTGGAGAACAGGAGGAGACCATTGAAACATACAAGGTATGGCTTAACTTATAAACTTATGCCAGTCATTTCAATTAAAATATATTATAGGCTTTTTTTAATGGGTTTTAAAGGCTTCAAAGCAAACGAAAAAAGCAGGGGTGTCTTCCATTCTTTTTGTGTCAGATATTGTTTTGGTTCATTTAAACCTAATGTGGAAAGATTAAATTCGTCTTTGAAAAGGGAGTGACCTATAACTGAGTAATTATCACAAGAAGTATTTTATCTTTCGAGCGCTACACACACACACACACACACACACACACACACACACACACACACACACACACACACACTAGTTTCAAAGCGTTATATGACAGAGTGCTGGGAAGACGGGACACCACGAACACACACACACAACTATACAAACTGTGCCACCACACACAGGAGAAGCTCCTGGAGAAGGAGAGAGCGCTGAAGGAGAGCGAGGAGCAGTCGTTGCAGGTAGCAGGAGCCCTGAAGGAGGAGGCTGACCAGTTGAAACGAAGATTAGACAAGGCGCAGGAAGCTCTCAGGGAACACGAGATGAACAGTAAGAACATCGAAGAAGGACTTAATAGCAGCATCCAGCGCATGTCATCCCAGCTCAGAGAACAGGAGGAAGCTATTGATGCATATAAGGTAATTCAGTTCTCGATTATTTTGAGGTTAGTTCAAATCGAGGTGTCTTGACCAAACCACACACTAGAAAGTGAAGGGACGACGACGTTTCCTTCACAATCGACTTGAGAATGGTCCAGGACGGACCGAAACGTCGTCGTCCCTTCACTTTCTAGTGTGTGGTCTGGTGAACACATTTCTGCAACGTTATTGTGACTCCTCGTCTGCACTAGGTTAGTCTGATAAACCTTTAATACCACCAAATCAATAATTTTAGCTCTTTTATTTTATTTTGAGAAGTAAGAGAGTCTCATTGCTTCAGATGCGAGGTTTGCAGCACTTATTTCTTGCATCTTGTTTACTTTTATACTTCCCTATACCTTTATGTAATCTAGGACACCACTTACAGCCCTCAACCTGTTACCAATACTTAGGCAATTTGATATTCCTGGAGCTTGCTGTCTCCTGGCGCTGCTGTGTGTGTGTGTGTGTGTGTGTGTGTGTGTGTGTGTGTGTGTGTGTGTGTGTGTGATAGATTGATGAAGATTAAGCCTCCCAAAAGGTGGCACGGGCATGAATAGCCCGTAAGTGGTGGCCCTTTTGAGCCATTACCAGTATCAATAGATGATACTGGAGATCTGTGGAGGTGCGACTGCACCCTGCGTGACGGGAGATGTCTCCTGGACCAAATGGTGACCAAATGGTAGTGTGTGTGTGTGTGTGTGTGTGTGTGTGTGTGTGTGTGTGTGTGTGTGTGTGTGTGTAATCATGTACATATATGAATTAAACCACATTAAATTATATAATATTCTTACTTATATTATAATTATAATATTATCTTATAATATGTTCTTATATTTATATATATTTATTCCTCAGAGCCAGTTAAGTGATAAAGGAAGAGAAGTGGAGGAGGCAGAAGAAGCGAGACGGCAGAAGACAGCAGCTTTGAGACAAGAGGTGGACCGTCTCTCTCAAAAATTAGACGACGAGCGCCTCAAAGCGACCTCAGTTCAGGTTAGTCTCCCCTTAAGTACCAACAAATCAATAATACATCATTAACTTATTCAATTCAAACAGTGCACAATTTAATAAGTTTACTGGAATATATAATTATATTGAACTGAATTTTGGATTTGAGTAAAATTGATTTAATATCCAATAAAATAGCATTCTTAAGCAATAGAAACGGATATGTATACTGAGAGTTTACAAGGTCAACAACGCTGATTCGACGTTACTCGAGCTGGGACATTTATTTACCAACATTCAAATACCTGTAATCACCAATACTATTACTATACCTCCGTTACTAGTATAGTGTGACATTATTACTTGTCCTTGTACTTTAGTAACGCAGTGCAGCAGCCGTAGTACTGGCAGACTCATTCATTTATCTTAATTGATGTTCCCCCCCCTTCACAGAGCCAGCTGGAGGAGAGAGTAAATGATCTACAAGAACAGGAACGACTAAGTAAGAATATCACAGAAGAACTGAAGAACAGTGTTCAGCACATGTCTGAGAAACTCGCAGAAAACGTTGAAATTATTGTGTCCTTAAAGGTATGCCTAATATATTTTGCATATATTAGGACTTTAATTAGTCCTAATTAAAGTCTTGCAGAACTTTAATTAGTTTTGCCGGGGACAGGAAGCCTGAGTAAATATATATGTGATTTCGTGACCGTTGACCTGTCCCCCTGGTTAGCTTCTACAGAGGTGTGAATTTTTCATTGTCTGGAGCAGCGCCTGTGGCTTGTTCATGCTGTTATGGTGTTCATGTTGTTCTACTATGTACTGCTCTCTTGTTACAGCCTCGCCACTCACGTTTACGTTGTATATATTTGCTCTATACCTGTCAAACCACTCACGACTGACCAAAAATTTAAACTAAACAAAAAACAATCACTCAGTTTCACCTATTTTCTTTTTAAATTATATATAAAAAATCTTGCTTTCCTCTGTATGAGCATCTGGCTGATTGGATTTCGATGATATTAGTCCTCACTCCACAAATGTTAACAAATTTTCAATCTCACAGATTAAATGTGATTTTGTTTTCTTATCATCGTTGATCTCGGTAGTGTTGAACCGTTCACATGATCTAAAATTAGTGTTTTGTCTTTTTAAGATGGTTCCAATTGTTGAACGGTCGACGCCGTGAACGTTTGTAATCTGTGATATATATTTTCACCCCACTCAGCATATACCAATGGCTAGCCTCGTCTCTAAGGTAATAGGACGCCTCTTCCTTGCCACAGGTACAGTATCAACACTCTTCCTCTTCCTGTCAGCCATTGTTAATGGTATTTTCCTCGATTAAAGTCTGCACTAACTTGTCTGGCCACCAGAAAACTGTTGACTGAGGCAGCGTGGGTCTCCACAGATAAAAATCACATCGAATACGCCAACATATTTTATTTTAAAACCTACCTAACCCATCCCAATCTAATCTTACCCAAAGAGACCGAATTTAACCCAACGGAGTCAAACATAGCGTAAAGTAAGCTAATACATCCTAACCAAACAATGTATATAGTTTTGACAACGGGGAAATAAGCTGTCGAAACGTGTTTTGTACAATTTGAGTCGTGCGGACGTTTCTGCGCGACACTTCACCACGGGACTGCCGAGAGAGATATAAACTATTTTTTCTATTACCGGGAGATATCAACATAACTTATGCATGTTTAACACTGTTAATCATTTATTATCAAGGTTCTCTGTATCCTCTATCCATCACCTACAGGAAGAACTGCAAGAAAAGGAGAGGGACTCAGAGGAGAGGGATTCCGAACACCAGCAGACTGTGGCCGCCTTGCGGGAGGAGCTGGAGTCTTTGGAACAGCAGCTCGAACACCTACAGGTTGGTCTGCTATGCAAAGTGAACTTACAAAAATCTACAATTTATGTTGAAAATATAAAAAAAATAAAACAAACTTTTGATAAAATTGAATGCAAATGTAATTTTTGGTACACTGAAAAACACACACCTACACAATTCACAAACACACATAAGCAGATGACACACACACACACACACACACACACACACACACACACACACACACACACACACACACACACACACACACACACACACACAGCAGGGAGCGCCTTCGCCCCCGCCTCTGACGAGGCCTTACGAGGGCCTCGCGGCTTGAAAGCAACTCACAAACTCAACTCAAAACCCCGGAGAAGAACATTTTCAGTTGTAATGATACCATTCTCCTTATCAAAGGGCGGTAACTTGTAGCATTACGTTCTGCCCACAGCTACAACAGGAGGAGGGGCAGCAAGAGGCAGCGCAGCAGGAGCTCAACAACAAGGGCATCATCAGTGAGCTTCAGGACAAACTTCAGGAGAGGTTGGAGCGTCTGCAGGAGGCTGAGAAGATCATCTCTTCGTATCAGGTCAGCTAAATGTTTTGATGATGATGATATGGATACGTTGTGTCTGAGGTACTCGGAGCCTAGGACCACGCTCTGCTCCTCCGGTACGTTCGGTTGAGGCTTCTCCCACAAAGGCGGGGATTAAGAATTATTTGTTATGATGATTTGAAGAACGCAGCTTCCCATATATCATCAATGCCACTAAACGTTTTGCTCTAGAGTTTATCCGATGTAGGAAACTGTTCCTCTTAGGTAACCTCTTATACTGGATTCAGAAATTACAGGAAATCTGTGATCCGGTTTCCGTAACATGAACCCAGTCCAGTCATACGCAATTAAAATATCGCTGTAATCGTTCCTCTAAAATCAAGTTTAACCCAACCCAAGTAATGACGTATCGGTCCGTTCTGTACCCTTTATATAGTCCAGAACGACACTTTCATCTCATTTCATGTATGAGCTAATGATTTTTACCTATAATCGTTGTGACTTATTTTCTGCCATATCAGTTTTCCATTTGCAATTGTTCCTCTCAGTCGCCCCAACCCAGAATACACTATGAGATCTTCCCCCCACTAAACAGGTGCAGCTGAGGAACAAGGACAAGCAACTGGAGCAGCGAGAGATGGCGAGTGAGGAAACAGTGGCCCTGCTCAAGGAAAAGATACAGACCCTCTCTAACATGCTTGAGGACGAGCACAAGAAGGTGGCGGCTGCACAGGTAAGTTGACTTTGATTCCCAACAGTTGGGACAAATAGCAGAGGAAAACAAATAATACTCATAAAAACAATTTACAGCACTGTAAGATAGAAATTATACAAAGGCTTGAAAATTTACGCTTTGTCTTGAAGTACAAATAACATGTAATGATAATGATCCAATTATAACCAATGGTTGGGAAACTCTTTGAAACAAGACGGCGGGATCAATCCACTTTTCAAACAAAGACAAATGATCTTAGATATTTAAATAAATGTTTATGTACGAGAGGAAATTATCAAGAAACATCTGCTTACTGATATTGGTGACTGTTGGACGTTGCAGGCGCAGGAGGAGGAGTTGGGTCGCCTGCAGCAGCTGGACGTCACCAATAGGAAGACCATCTCCTCCCTCAAGGAGCAGCTGGCCCAACTCACTCGCATCATGAACCAGGAGACAGAGCAGGCCCAGGGGCTCCAGGTATGGCCTGGCGGAGAGGGGAAAGTTATTATATTACAAATTAGTCTAATGCACAATGTAATTATATATTAATTTACACTACAAGTATATTAATTACTATATATATATAATATATTATTTATAAACTAGGCTATATTTCTCTCGAGGAGAGATTGCAGCGCAAATTATATATTCAATAAATTCGTAGCATTGGTTCAGCTACAATTTGAGTCTAATCTAACAAAATTACTTTTTATTCTTCATTCTAACTTTTTGGGAATGCTTTCTAATAGTTCTAGTAAGGTGCATTAAAAATGGGACTACCTCAATACAAATTATTATTATAAATTATGGTTTTATACATTAGATATTATTATTTTTCTTGCGGTAGCAGTTATTGAAGTTTTTATAGGCTGTGCTGCCAACAACAAAATTCGTATAGGCTGCAGCCGTCTCCAAAAGTTCATTCGCCAGTTTTTCGTACTGTAATCAAGAACGGTACTTTCTCATCTGTAAATTATGATTATGTTATAGCTTTTAGCATATATTATAGCATATAATATTATGATTAGATTATAGTTTAGTTGATTTTATATATATTTACAATACGAAAGTAAAGCATTAGGATATGCTCTTCGATCACAGGAAGTGAGCGAAGCACTGTTTGAGAAAAATTCGAATTTCAGCAGTTGTTAGTCCCGGATAAAGTGTGTATTATGCAATATAATGTACTGGCACTTGTCTAATGTTTAAAGGATGGGTTGTTTGGGGACGGATTATTGTTTTGAGCAGGTTACAGACTCAATCACGCCGGTGAAGGGCTGATATTTTGACACCTGTCCACAACGAGGCTTCGAATCTCACCGCAAAATTGTTTACACGATCCAAACCGGTTCATGTTGTAACCGTTTGTATAGCGTGATTGTGATATTAACCCGTGTATGTATGTGGTTTCATTCTACAGAAGCAACAGCAGAACAGGATCCAGGAGCTTCTGCGACAAATCGACGTCTTCAAGAAGATTATCAACGACCTGAACGCACCTCTGAAGCGAAAGACCAGAAAATGAGAGAATACGAGAAAATTATCTCTACGGATCAGGCAAGACGAATTTCTAGTTTTTTCACATAGCTTTAGAGTTACTATTGTAATTAATTTAAGAGATAATACGAAGCGAAACAAACCTTTGCGAGACCTATTTATTCTCCAACTCGAGTGAACAAAGTATTTTGGTACCGAGAGATTATTCTGTAACGCTCACACTAATTCAAAGGTCCAGCTCAGAGAAGCCAGACAGCAGCTTGAAGAGGGCAGGACGGGCCGGAGCCAGGAGACAGTGACCATGTTTGAGAAAGGTGGACCTTCTAGCAAGAAACCTCGCCGCTATGCAGGTAGTTCGTAGTCCTCTTGTGTGATTGTATCATAGTTTATTTCTTAAGAATTCGGTATCCTATGCAGGGTAGAGGACCCATTGGTAGTAGCGGATACCATGCCCATCCTGTGAGTGGTGGTGGTGGAAAAGGCTAGGTCCTCGAGATAATTAGCCTATCTTAAGAAATACAGAGATGATTCGTTCTAGAATTTGGCCCTTAATACTTCACGTGTTATACCAAGCCAAGCTAGACTATGTTGTCTTTTCTATACTGGATTATGTTATCCTTGTTATCTGGGTTATGCTATCTTCGTTATGCTATTCTTGCTATACTGGGATATGGTGCCCTTGCTATAGAGGACTATGCTATCCTTGGCTATGCCATACCATAGCAATGCAACCCTTGCTATAGTGAGCTATGTTACCCTTGATATACTGAGTTATGCTGGATTATGCTATCCTTGATGCTGTGTCACACCCCACAGGAGGCCGAGAGAGAACAGAGGGAACAGAACAAGGTTCACTTACTGAACATAGAAGACATGGCAAACAAGCTCAAGGAGTTTGAAAAGGCTATTCGATCATACAAGGTGAGATTTGATGTTGCGTACACTTGCTCAAACAAGATACGAGTGGCTGTAGCGAAAACTGTTTTTTTACTCTAAGGTAAGAATGGCTGTAACAAAGGCTGTGTTTTGCTCGAACAAAGAGGTAAGATTGGCTGTAACGCAGACCGAATTTAGATAGAACACGCTAAGATTGCAGGCCGCATCCTAGGCTTTAAAACTGTACTCTGGTCGTGCCGATGAGGAGCTTCTCGCATGCACATCAGGATTGTATTGATGTTGTTAAAGATTTGCTACCTGGAACAAAGTTCCAAGTAGCACGGGCTATGGTGAGCCCGTAAGATTGTATTGATTTTCGCGCTGTGTGTATGCGCCTGGTATGCGTACATTGGGTATACTCAGTCATGGTTATATTCTAGTGAATATTCTCGTTGTACTGTACCTTACTGATATAATAATAATAATAATAATAATAATAATAATAATAATAATAATAATAATAAAACAATAAAAAATCGCATTATCATCATTTTTATTATTATTATTATTATTATTAGTTTTATTTACTATCATTATTGATTCCTTAAAATTCTCAGGTGAGAGAAATTGAACTTCTTGAACAAGATGATGTTCACCGGACAAATATTGCAGAGATGAACAAAAAGCTAAAAGAACAGGAACAAACCATCCGTTTATATCAGGTATGAACAATACATTCAGTAGTGGCCAATAATGCACACTGAAGGTTAGGCTATTGTTTTGTTATGCGTAGGTGATGCTTTTGTGGAAAAGGGAAGGTATTTCCCTATCCCACAAAAGTACTTCCCTATCAGTTACTACGGGCAAGGGAGGTCTAACTCTTTATGTCCCGCCTCTCCTTGCACTTATTGCGTTATAATTTAACAATTCGTGACGTTCGAATGTCGAATCTTTGGCCGGATTCTTTGTCGAATCCGGCTATGAGGTTGTGGATGAAGGGCGGCTTCCACAACGTCTTGTTTTCAGTCCATTCCACGTGTTGACCACCCATTCCGGGTACAAGGGTTTCCTTACATGTCTTGGAAAGAAACAAGACGTATTTGTATCTCCAGATTTCACTTAAGGCCTTTCATCCTACTTTCCCTCAATTTAAAGAGGCTGTTCTTTGTTCATCTTGTCAGTTACATCCTCAGCATCTTACATGTTGCAATCATGTCTCCTCTGTTTCGTTTCTCCTCCAAGCTTGAGAGGACTATAGTTCTCTTAACCAATCCTCAGCCCACTTAGCTCTGGCACTAATCTTATTACTAACCTTTCAACTTTTTCAAGTTTGGTTTTATGCTTCACAAGGTACGGATTCCAGGCCGGTGCCACTTATTCCAATATTGGTCTAACAAAGGCTATGTAGATCTATGTCTTGAAATAGTCCCATTTTAGTTTCAAAAAGACGTTTTAAGGTTTGTCAATGTCACCTTGTTTATCTATGCCGCTGGAGATAGTATTGGAATTGTATCCACTCCTATATCTTTTTCTCTCTGATTCATGTAGTTACCTCCCCCTTTATTGGTGTAGATTCTTGGTCTCTTTTTTTCTTCCTTTCCCATCTTCATTATCTTACATTTGTTGGGATTTAATTCCAGCAACCATTAGCTTGTCCATTCTGGACTTTGTCAAGATCAGTCTGTAACTTTCTGCAATCCTCCTCCTTGGCCTCATGAGCTTAGCATACATCTCAAAGGAATAGAGTAGCATTAGGCTATTTCTACCCTCTATCACAGGTCCCTCAAGAGGCTCATAAATAATCTTATATTCTACAATACTTATATTGTATACTACATATAATGCATATATACGCAATACATATACATTCTACATATCATTGTGTATATATCAAAATAAGTTGATCACTGCGCTAACCCAGCAGAAGCAGGTTGAAGAGGTCAATCAAAGGAGTGAGGGAGTGACTGCTGAGCAGCGGGCGAGTTTCTCCAGGAACCAGGAGGCCATGCCCATGGGCAGATACCAGCAGGAGGCCACGCCCACGCGTAGGGATCACTCTGGACCTCATTGGAGGTCAGATATCAGTTTGAGGGTGAGTTGATATTACCGGGACCCCGACAGGATGGTATATAATGCCTTGCAGTGGTGATCACAAGGTGCAGTTGAGAGCAACGCCAGTATTTTGACGTTATAATCCTCAGCGAACAAAATACGACGTACTTGAACAGCAGCGGAGTATAAATAACCTTGTTTCCTACGGGGGTCGATTAGTTTAAGAAGGTTGCTTGGCTTCGCGTGTTTTAGTATCCCGTGTTTTGTCCGTTGTGGCAACCCAAGAGGACGGACTGTTTGCCTACCCTAGACCAGGGTTATGTTAGACTAAACCTAGATCTAGCAAAATTGGATTCTGATTTTCGCTTTACCTAACTTCTTTTAAAAAATGGTATGTTATTTAACAGTAAGTTTTTTTACTAATAAATTAGTTCCAACTGACTTTTATGCATGCACTTGACGTACAAACACACACACTCACATGTATGTTACACCTGTATGTTATAAGTCGGATGTGAGTGTGAGTTGCATAGGTGTACCAGAACAATAGTAGTCCCCTTAGAATACGATAGTGTGCTCTTCCTCAACCTGTCCTCTTAAAAAGAACGTCGCTTTTGGCCGTTTGTCCGTATGGCCGAATATGGACGTAATTTGAAAATTAAAAAAAATTGAAAATAAATTTGGGATTTTTTTTTCAACAACAGTAAGTTAAGGGTCCTCTGATAGGTTAGGTGGGCAGGAAAATCTCATAAAGTTTCAAAACGTTATGAAAAACGATAATTGAAAGTTCCTGTTCTAAGCTGTCCGAGGAGCGCCGGACGACTCAAACAGAAAACGGAACAGTACGTCACTTTTGTGAGTCGATTTCATTTCAAATTACGTCCAAATTTGGCCACAGCGCGCATACGAGCCAAAAGTGACGTTATTTTTAAGAGGACGGGTTGCTTCCTCACAAATGTAACATAGCGTCTGCCTGCAAGAAAGCCTAACACCTAGGGAAAGAAACTAGCAGGCGAATGCGCCAAGCCATAACGATTATATTGCACTTGGAAGAGGTCAGGATAAGGGTATGAGATGGGATGGGTGGGAAGGAATGGTGTCCAATCACTTGAACTGGACGGTACAGCTTCATGCAGGCCGGCGTTCAATCCCCGACTTTAAATCGATCACCAGACAGGAAAATGTTACAAGACCCTTGGAATCCTCAAATAACCCGCGTAAATGATAATAACTGAACTTAGGCAAAATGACTAAGAAATTCGTGTTAAAGGACTCAACCTGCATACTCCCTTCAGCAAAAAAACTGGATAAGCATAAACAAAATCCGAAGTCAAAAGGAAGTCAAAAAGTAACTTGTCAAACTAGTATAATCTTGTCAAAATTTTGACAAGTTCCTTGTCAAAATTCATTGCACAAAGGTAACGAGTTAATTTCAAAATGGGCTCCGGGCTCTTGTTATAACATTTTATTAACAAATAGCATTAGGGAGAAATTGCATAGAAAGTCCAAGGCCCAAAATCCTCTCATAACTTTGATGTTAAGCATGATGAATGTGATGTTCCATATACTGATTATGAGTTATAATGAGTTACACGCAGACCTCACTTGGGGCAGACAGCAGCTCTGCCCCCTAGCGTGGACGATATCACCTATGTCAATGATTACTGTATCATGTATCCGGAAATCCTCTACTAGAATTGTAGAATGCGAGTTATATCAGTGGGCAGCTGCTTGGCTCTACTGGTTGATACCTGGTTGATGGGGTTCTGGGAGTTCTTCTACTCCCCAAGCCCGGCCCGAGGCCAGGCTTGACTTGTGAGAGTTTGGTCCACCAGGCTGTTGGTTTGAGCGGCCATTACCAAAAAGCTCGTCTTTGTCGTAATTATTATCAACTGGTGTTGTGTTGCAGGTGGCGTCGCCCTCCGGCCTGCCCAACCTCGGCAACACCTGCTACATCAACTCCGTCGTCCAGTGCCTCTTCAACATCAACTCCTTCAGAGACTACTTCATAAGAGACTCGTACAGGTGACGATGTTTTAATATACAACACACACATCTTAGATGTTTGGATGATGGTGGTTTCGTACAAAAGCCTAAAGACATTTTGTTTTGTTAAAACCTACCTAACTTAATCTAACCCAATATAACCTAACCTAGACTAAACTAGTATAATCTAATCCAGCCTAACCTAACAATATTTATGTAAGTGAAATCATTAGAAGGCGAGTAAGAAGCAAAACCTATGTGCGATTTGATCCCTCCTCGAATGGTTGAAAATTATCTAACCCAAATTACAAAACTACCATTAATGTAGGATTATGCTGCTAGTACTTCATAAACCATTCTACCGGGACAGGTCAACACCAATATACATATACACATACGAGGTGTATTTATATATGTATAATTAAGGGCTCACTATAGCCCGTGCTACATGAACTTTCGTTCTGAGAAGCTAAATCTAAAACTATATGTATAGGTCAAATTACAATATGTAAATCTAATGTAATGTACCGTATTCTGCGACCATTCAGGAGAGACATTAACCGCGATAGTGACCAGAGGGTGAGGTAGCCTCAAGCATCGCCCAGCTCTTCAAAGCCCTTCACTCAGGCCTCGAGAACGAGGTCTCTGAGAGAAGCAAACTTCTGAAGGTAAGGATATTAGGATATTCATCAGGACAACTTGAGGGACCTTTGACAAGCCGCCAGCTTCCTGTCCTCGTCGAAGCCACTAGTATTAGTGCCCCCTCAGGTAAATTCAGGTAAATATCAAGTTTCAACTAGCAAGTATCGACGTATATGCCAATGAAGCCTAGCAAAGCGTCCCGCCATACGAAAGTACTCTTTTTTTTTTTAGGTGCAAAGACCTTTTTCTACTTTATATATTGACTTTCTCTAACCCCTTCTTTCTTTATACGACTTGATAATGGTTCGGGATGGACCGAAACGTCGTTAATAACTTTATTTTCAGATGTGTGGGTTGGGAAATGGAATGGTCATCCACGTTATTGTGGCTTGCTATCTGCACCTAGTTGTTTGGTAATGTTTAAGTCTTCACTATTTCATCTGACCAGAAAGCATAGTTGTATGTTAAAGCTAGAGCTTTCTTTGTGCTTTAGCGGATAATTTATAGTCTGTTGTGCGTTTTGCATAATAACAGCGGCTTATTACGTTCGCGTAAAACGATTTCTTTAACGGATTACTTGTATTATATTTAATAGTTAACAAAATATTCTAATTATATCTACATTAACCAATCCCACATAAATTTAATTTAACCTTAGAGCATAACTGATTTTTTTAAGGCTCAAAAGAATACAACTCTGATATTAGGTATTGACGAGGTACGCGCCAATAATACCTATACCATAGCCTATGCCTATTTTGAGGATTATTATTACCCAAATTGTGACCTTTAGAAAATATTTTCCCCAATTGTGACCTCTCAAGAAATATTATACCCCAATTTTGACCTTTTGAGCAATATTTCCCCCCAATTGTGAGCTCTCAAGGAACATTTTCCTCTAACCTGACCTTGTGAGGCGTGTTTGTGACTCAGTGTGACCTCTTGAGAATTTGGTTTTGACCTCTTGTGACCTGGACAGCGGGTGGTGAGCGACCACGACGACGACTTCCGGGGCTCACACCAGCACGACGCCCACCACCTGCTGGTCGTCTCCTCACCTGGCTCCACGACGACCTTAAGAACGTGAGTGTTGGTCCGAGAGAGAGAGAGAGAGAGAGAGAGAGAGAGAGAGAGAGAGAGAGAGACGAGAGAGGAGAGAGATAGAGAGAGAGAGGAGAGAGAGAGAGAGAGAGATAGAGAGAGAAGGAGAGAGAGAGAGAGAGAGAGATAGAGAGGAGCGAGAGAGAGAGAGAGAGAGCAGAGAGAGACAGAGAGACAGAGAGACAGAGAGACAGAGAGATAGAGAGATAGAGAGAGAGAGAGAGAGAGAGAGAGAGAGTTTGAGTGAGTAAGCACAACCGTAACTGCTCCTGTACTGGTATATTTTAGACATTTCTGTAATGTATAGATTATACAACACTCCACAGATGACACTAGCAAAACAAATATTCAGTAATAACCAGAAATGACCCTTCAAGAGGTTCGAACCGAGGCCTACAAAGTTGCCTAAGTTGCCACCCTAGCGACCGAAATCCACATGATTTTTTTAGCCTGAGCTAAACCTTAATATAAGATAAATCACTCACGACACCTTTAATGAGGCACTAAGCACAGTAGACCCAATACAAAGTTATTTATAACTTCGTATTGTCAAACGTCAACATTCTTTTTGATACGTTGACGCGGCAAATTTAACCAACATTGTTGACCAAACCACACACTAGAAAGTGAAGAGACGATGACGTTTCGGTCCGTCCTGGACCATTCTCAAGTCACAATCGACTTGAGAATGGTCCAAGACGGACCGAAACGTCGTCGTCCCTACACTTTCTAGTGTATGGTTTGATCAACATATTTCAGCCACGTTATTGTGACTCTTCGTCTGCTTAACCATCATAGTCACGTCTCTCCTGCAGTCAGCCGGGACGTCCCTCATCGCTCGACGTCTCCACGGGGAGAACACCTTTGTTACCATCTGCGACAAACACGGCAAGGAGATCTCCCGCACCTCTGATGTCTTCTCCGTCCTCTCCCTACCCGTCCCTCCGTCCACCACCTGCTCCCTCCAGGTAACTCATGAGTGCCTCAGAGTGCAGCACACATTAGCACACCAGACTTTCACAAGAAAGGGTACTAGACAATCGACTTGAGAATGGTCCAGGACGGACCGAAACGTCGTCGTTCCTTCACCTTCTAGTGTGTGATCTGGTCAACTTTCACAAGAAAAAACAAACCTCAAATCCATTACATTTTAAGTATCGTCGCATCAGATGATTTAATATTTTGTGTATATAGTGTATAACCATTAATATAACCCAAGATAAATATATATATCCATGACTAAGGCTTTGATCTCCTTCTTGCCCGCAATCGCCAGGACTTGCTAACCAGCTTCTACAGACGTAAGAACGTCGATCGCGAGTGTTCCTACTGCCGGAGGTCCCATATGTGTCGCAGGGAGACGAGCCTTACAAACCTTCCTCCTGTGTTGATTGTGCACCTCAGGAGGTCTGTTGGAGATTTGGTTGTGAGAGAGAGAGATTTCAGTTCCATTTGGAACCTCAGTGCAATTCCCTGATGAACCCTACCAGTATAAACGCTAAATTAGTTTAAAAATTAAAAGCCTAAGTGAGCGAGAGAAGAAGCAAGAAAGGGTGGGAAGGAGGGGCGGTTAATGATCGAATGATGAGAGAAGTGTGGAAGAGAATAAACACATAATAGTCAGACAAAAGGAAACTCAATGTAGCTGAATTTCCCGCTTGCCTTACAGGTACACCGGCCAGGCTGGCGAGCCAGAGAGGAAGACTTGGGTCACCTTTCCAGCAGACGGACTCAACCTCCAGGACTACGCTCACAACTATCGCAGGTGTGTAGTCCTACGCACACCCGCGACTAACGCATGTGTGTAGTCTCACACACACACACCTGCTTCAAATGCGTAGCCGTAAATAATCGCTAACTAACCGGTGATTGAAAGCCCGTAATTTAGAAGCAAAAATGACGCAACAACCATGTCTGATAAAAACAAATCTATGACGCTGATTATATTATATATAATATATATATATATATATATATATATATATATATATATATATATATATATATATATATATATAGTGGTATGAACAAGAGTCAAAAGCACAAGGTATCGTTCAAATGACTCAAGCATGTGTTTGTTTCATATACGTGTACTAATCATGTTATACACGTGTCCTAATCCTGTCATGCACGTGTCCTAATCATGTCATACACACGTCCTAATCCTGCCATCCCTACAACAAGTCGTATAATCAGTCCACAACACTGGCATATCGCCCGTATCTCCCCCACAGCCCGACGTACGAACTCTTCGCGGTGGTGAACCACGAGGGGTCGGCCGCCTCGGCCACTACACCACCTTCTGCAGGAACCAGCACGGCAAAACCTGGCGCCTCTACGACGACGACCTGGTCACCGAGACCACCCTGGAGACGGCGCTGGAGGAGAGCGAGGCCCAGCTACTCTTCTACACAGAGAAGAGATGAAGATCAAAATATTTTGTTGCAGTTGTGAAACATATTAATAAAGGGACCACGACGTTTCCGTCCGTCCTGGACCATTCTCAAGTCGAGTCGTTTCGATCGACTCCGAAACGTCGTCGTCCCTTCATTTTCTAGTGTGTGGGTTGGTCAACATACTTCAGCCACGTTATTGTGACTCATCGCCTGCATATTAATAAAGATTTATGATGAATTCAGCTCTCTCATTATAGTCCAAAATCTGCAGTTATTATTGATAATGTTTTATAACTGAAAATATTATACGGCGACGACTTGAATCAAGGCTTCGTAGGGCAGATCAAAACCCCCCAGAGCAAGCAGAGATAAGACGCAGATAACTAAGATAAGCAGCTGGCTAACTTGTGCGAGGGGAAGAGAGAGAGGGTATAGATGGCGGCCAGTCCTTGAGAGGATAACAAGCCTATATGGTTATCTTTCAGGTGAGTTATCGTCATATCAGTACGATGAACGCATTCAAGCCTTCAAGGCGTCCAGAGTGGTCTTAGTGCATGTGAGGGTGAGAATTGGGGAACTTTACAGGTAACTACAGGTATATGTGCAGTGTCGAGGTGTTGCTGTTGAGTGGTTACTTCAGGTGTTGATGAGTGACTTCAGGTGCCGTTGAGTGATTACCAGTATTTTTCAGTGATAACAGGTGTTGTTGAGTGACTACAGGTGTTGTTGAGTGACTACAGGTGTTGTTGAGTGACTACAGGTGTTGTTGAGTGACTACAAGTGTTGTTGAGTAACTACAGGTGTTGTTGAGTGACTACAGGTGTTGTTGAGTGACTACAGGTGTTGTTGAGTGACTACAGGTGTTGTTGAGTGACTACAGATGTTGTTGAGTGACTACAGGTGTTGTTGAGTGACTACAGGTGTTGTTGAGTGACTACAGGTGTTGTTGAGTGGCTACAGGTGTTGTTGAGTGGCTACAGGTGCTGTTGAGTGACTACAGGTGTTGTTGAGTCACTACAGGTGTTGAGTGACTACAGGTGTTGTTGAGTGACTACAGGTGTTGTTGAGTGACTACAGGTGTTGTTGAGTAACTACAGGTGTTGTTGAGTCACTACAGGTGTTGTTGAGTGACTACAGGTGTTGTTGAGTGACTACAGGTGTTGTTGAGTAACTACAGGTGTTGTTGAGTGACTACAAGTGTTGTTGAGTAACTACAGGTGTGTTGAGTCATACAGGTGTTGTGAGTGGCTACAGGTGTTGTTGAGTGGCTACAGGTGCTGTTGAGTGACTACAGGTGTTGTTGAGTCACTACAGGTGTTGAGTGACTACAGGTGTTGTTGAGTGACTACAGGTGTTGTTGAGTGACTACAGGTGTTGTTGAGTAACTACAGGTGTTGTTGAGTCACTACAGGTGTGGTGAGTGACTACAGGTGTTGTTGAGTGACTACAGGTGTTGTTGAGTAACTACAGGTGTTGTTGAGTAACTACAGGTGTGTTGAGTCACTACAGGTGTTGTTGGTGACTACAGGTGTTGTTGAGTCACTACAGGTGTTGTTGAGTGACTACAGGTGTTGTTGAGTGACTACGGTGTTGTTGAGTGACTACAGGTGTTGTTGAGTGACTACAGGTGTTGTTGAGAGGCTACAGGTGTTGTTGAGTGACTACAGGTGTTGTTGAGTGACTACAGGTGTTGTTGAGTGACTACAGGTGTTGTTGAGTGACTACAGGTGTTGTTGAGTGACTACAGGTGTTGGTGAGAGGCTACAGGTTGGTTGAGTGACTACGGTGTTGTGAGTGACTACAGGTGTTGTTGAGTGACTACAGGGTTGTTGAGGAACTACAGGTGTTGTTGAGTGACTACAGGTGTGTTGATGACTACAGGTGTTGTTGAGAGGCTACAGGTGTTGTTGAGTGACTACAGGTGTTGTTGAGTGACTACAGGTGTTGTTGAGTGACTACAGATATTATTGAGTAACTACTGGTGCTTGAGTGACGTCATAAATCATAAATACATGTGTGTGTGTGTGTTGTGTGTGTGTGTGTGTGTGTGTGTGTGGTGTGTGTGTGTGTGTGTGTGTGTGTGGGTGTGTGTGTGTGCGTGCGTGCGTGCGTGCGTGCGTGCGTGCGTGCGTGCGGGTGCGTGCGTGCGGTGTGCGTGCGGGTGCGTGCAATGTCCGCAATCATTGGACAGTTCGGTAACCCATACCTGAGACACAGGGAGATTGTAACGCAAAGATTGTGAAAATAATCACCGGCACGATTAGCTTATCAGTGATTGTATCGGACAAAGGAATGTTCCCCAATCCACTACAGTCATTATGATGATATTTTAGCGTTAGTTAGTCTCTCCGGAATACATTCTAAGATTTAGAGGAGAATACGTGCACGGATCTGTGGCTGGAGTATGCATGGACAATCTGTGGATGGGGTATACATGGAATTGAAGTTTATACATCAAGTGGAATGCATTAGGGACGAGGCGGGGAGAAGGAATCCAACATTAACCAAACTTTTCACATTTTCAGAGAGAAAATTCCGAGTTTTTCATTTGTGTGAAGTGACAGGAAAATGGTTGAAGCAATTATCTGGCCATATCCTGTTGTTGAACGCGGTTATATAGACAGCTCATGTTGCTAATGAATTGGTGTTGTTGTCAGGCGCCTGAGGGCATATGGCGTTCTTAAGTAGTTGACAGGTTACAACAGGTATTGTGGAGATGTTTAAGTATGTTAATATATGACTATAGGTATCTTACTAGTGGGCTACCTACTACGGGTGGACAGGTGTCAGGTACTGCTGAATACACATGACAAGTGATACAGGTACAGTTGAGTACATGTCTTAATTACAGGATCTGTGGTGCTTTATATATAAAATATTCTCTGTATCTTACAATGCCTTTTTTTCCTTTCAATGTCAGATGAGGCAGTAAATCCAGTGGCAAGAGACAACAGGGACAAACAGCTGACAGCAGAGAAAAAAACAGCTGTCTTGGCAAATAGCTGACAGTACACACAACGACCTGACAAATTTTCACCATATTGTACGTTTATCAAGACCCAAGATGAAACCGTCACAGNAAAATTCCGACTTTTTATACCGAAAATATGCCAATTACTGAAAACGGCGATGGGTCATATTTTGCCAAAACCCCCTACAGTTTTCAAAATATCTGAAATATCGGAAAATTGACACCTGAGCGTGATTTTTGAGCCGAATTCTGACTCTCTGCACCTATTTTCATTTTCAATTACGACTTTTTATACCGAAAATATGCCAATTACTGAAAACGGCGATGGGTCATATTTTGCCCAAACCCCCTACAGTTTTCAAAATATCTGAAATATCGGAAAATTGACACCTGAGCGTGATTTTTGAGCCGAATTCTGACTCTCTGCACCTATTTTCATTTTCAAATTCGACTTTTTATACCGAAAATATGCCAATTACTGAAAACGGCGATGGGTCATATTTTGCCCAAACCCCCTACAGTTTTCAAAATATCTGAAATATCGGAAAATTGACACCTGAGCGTGATTTTTGAGCCGAATTCTGACTCTCTGCACCTATTTTCATTTTCAAATTACGACTTTTATACCGAAAATATGCCAATTACTGAAAACGGCGATGGGTCATATTTTGCCCAAACCCCCTACAGTTTTCAAAATATCTGAAATATCGGAAAATTGACACCTGAGCGTGATTTTTGAGCCGAATTCTGACTCTCTGCACCTATTTTCATTTTCAAATTACGACTTTTTATACCGAAAATATGCCAATTACTGAAAACGGCGATGGGTCATATTTTGCCCAAACCCCCCTACAGTTTTCAAAATATCTGAAATATCGGAAAATTGACACCTGAGCGTGATTTTTGAGCCGAATTCTGACTCTCTGCACCTATTTTCATTTTCAAATTACGACTTTTTATACCGAAAATATGCCAATTACTGAAAACGGCGATGGGTCATATTTTGCCCAAACCCCCCTACAGTTTTCAAAATATCTGAAATATCGGAAAATTGACACCTGAGCGTGATTTTTGAGCCGAATTCTGACTCTCTGCACCTATTTTCATTTTCAAATTACGACTTTTTATACCGAAAATATGCCAATTACTGAAAACGGCGATGGGTCATATTTTGCCCAAACCCCCCTACAGTTTTCAAAATATCTGAAATATCGGAAAATTGACACCTGAGCGTGATTTTTGAGCCGAATTCTGACTCTCTGCACCTATTTTCATTTTCAAATTACGACTTTTTATACCGAAAATATGCCAATTACTGAAAACGGCGATGGGTCATATTTTGCCCAAACCCCCCTACAGTTTTCAAAATATCTGAAATATCGGAAAATTGACACCTGAGCGTGATTTTTGAGCCGAATTCTGACTCTCTGCACCTATTTTCATTTTCAAATTACGATTTTATACCGAAAATATGCCAATTACTGAAAACGGCGATGGGTCATATTTTGCCCAAACCCCCCTACAGTTTTCAAAATATCTGAAATATCGGAAAATTGACACCTGAGCGTGATTTTTGAGCCGAATTCTGACTCTCTGCACCTATTTTCATTTTCAAATTACGACTTTTTATACCGAAAATATGCCAATTACTGAAAACGGCGATGGGTCATATTTTGCCCAAACCCCCTACAGTTTTCAAAATATCTGAAATATCGGAAAATTGACACCTGAGCGTGATTTTTGAGCCGAATTCTGACTCTCTGCACCTATTTTCATTTTCAAATTACGACTTTTATACCGAAAATATGCCAATTACTGAAAACGGCGATGGGTCATATTTTGCCCAAACCCCCTACAGTTTTCAAAATATCTGAAATATCGGAAAATTGACACCTGAGCGTGATTTTGAGCCGAATTCTGACTCTCTGCACCTATTTTCATTTTCAAATTACGACTTTTTATACCGAAAATATGCCAATTACTGAAAACGGCGATGGGTCATATTTTGCCCAAACCCCCCTACAGTTTTCAAAATATCTGAAATATCGGAAAATTGACACCTGAGCGTGATTTTTGAGCCGAATTCTGACTCTCTGCACCTATTTTCATTTTCAAATTACGACTTTTTATACCGAAAATATGCCAATTACTGAAAACGGCGATGGGTCATATTTTGCCCAAACCCCCTACAGTTTTCAAAATATCTGAAATATCGGAAAATTGACACCTGAGCGTGATTTTTGAGCCGAATTCTGACTCTCTGCACCTATTTTCATTTTCAAATTACGACTTTTTATACCGAAAATATGCCAATTACTGAAAACGGCGATGGGTCATATTTTGCCCAAACCCCCCTACAGTTTTCAAAATATCTGAAATATCGGAAAATTGACACCTGAGCGTGATTTTTGAGCCGAATTCTGACTCTCTGCACCTATTTTCATTTTCAAATTACGACTTTTTATACCGAAAATATGCCAATTACTGAAAACGGCGATGGGTCATATTTTGCCCAAACCCCCCTACAGTTTTCAAAATATCTGAAATATCGGAAAATTGACACCTGAGCGTGATTTTTGAGCCGAATTCTGACTCTCTGCACCTATTTTCATTTTCAAATTACGACTTTTTATACCGAAAATATGCCAATTACTGAAAACGGCGATGGGTCATATTTTGCCCAAACCCCCCTACAGTTTTCAAAATATCTGAAATATCGGAAAATTGACACCTGAGCGTGATTTTTGAGCCGAATTCTGACTCTCTGCACCTATTTTCATTTTCAAATTACGACTTTTTATACCGAAAATATGCCAATTACTGAAAACGGCGATGGGTCATATTTTGCCCAAACCCCCCTACAGTTTTCAAAATATCTGAAATATCGGAAAATTGACACCTGAGCGTGATTTTTGAGCCGAATTCTGACTCTCTGCACCTATTTTCATTTTCAAATTACGATTTTTATACCGAAAATATGCCAATTACTGAAAACGGCGATGGGTCATATTTTGCCCAAACCCCCCTACAGTTTTCAAAATATCTGAAATATCGGAAATTTGACACCTGAGCGTGATTTTTGAGCCGAATTCTGACTCTCTGCACCTATTTTCATTTTCAAATTACGACTTTTATACCGAAAATATGCCAATTACTGAAAACGGCGATGGGTCATATTTTGCCCAAACCCCCCTACAGTTTTCAAAATATCTGAAATATCGGAAATTTGACACCTGAGCGTGATTTTTGAGCCGAATTCTGACTCTCTGCACCTATTTTCATTTTCAAATTACGACTTTTTATACCGAAAATATGCCAATTACTGAAAACGGCGATGGGTCATATTTTGCCCAAACCCCCCTACAGTTTTCTAAATATCTGAAATGTCGGAAATTTGACTCCTGAGCATGGGTTTTGAGCCGAATTCTGACTCTCTGCACCTATTTTCATTTTCAAATTACGATTTTTATACTGAAATATGCTAATTACTGAAAACGGCGATGGGTCATATTTTGCCCAAACCCCCCTACAGTTTTCAAAATATCTGAAATATCGGAAATTTGACTTCTGGGCGGTATTTCTGATCCGAATTCTGGCTCACTGCACATATTTGCAGCTTCATATTAGTTACTTTCATACCAAAAATATGCCAATTACTGAAAACGGCGATGAGTTATATTTTGCACAAACCACCCCCCAGGTTTCAAAATATCGGAAATGTCGGAAATTTTACCCGTGAGCGTTATTTGTGAGCCGATTTTTGCTCAGTGTACATATTTAGAGTTTGAAATTTATATAAAAAATATATAAAAATTTATATAAAATTTATATAAAATATATGATATTTTATATCATATGATCTTTTATATAAAAAATATGCCAATTAGTGAAAACGGGAATTAACCAAACCTGAGTTGGCCTACCCAAACCCGAGTTGGCCTAACCAAACCTGAATTGACCTAACCAAACCTGAATTGACCTAACCAAACCTGAGTTGACCTAACTAAACCTGAGTTGGCCTAACCTAAGGTATGATAACGTAAGCTAAGCTAAGCTAAGCTAAGCTCAACTCAGCTAACGTAACCTAACGTCATTCCTTCCAAAACGACTCTATAGTTCAATGATTAACAAAGACTCTATTAACAATTATAATATATCACATATAAAAATTAAAATATATACACATATTTAAAATAATTAGCCATATAATATATCACAAGATCTAATTTATTCGACACGACTGAGTACTTGAGGTAAATGTATTAAACAATACTCCTTTCAATTTCAAGTTCATTGTTTAAAGTATGGGATTACGTGTTACAGGTTCAAGACAACTTATCAAAGAAAACTGTGTAACAAAATACATTTGATTCCTTAGTAAATGCTATATTCTGATTGCTTATGTCTTCAAAGTATGGAAAATGCTATTCGTTCAAGCTTCGGTTTTCAAAGCGAAGTTTGAGAGGAACATGAGTCGTTTCTCTACTTTTGAGGCTTCAGCAATCAGAAAGTAGCACAAACAAGAGCCTTTTGTGTTGCTTTCAAACAATTTTTGTTAGTGGAACAAGCACAAATTTCAAAAACAAAATTGGACAAAAGCTGTCTTACACTGTGCAATGGAATTATGTTCAGTGTTTTGTTTATTAAGTCACAAAATTATTATATACATTCAATATATATATTTGAAGCTTCAAACCAACTTATTAGTTTATATTTATTTGACATATTTAAATTAAAAAATATTGCAGCACAATTTTTTATTGGACAAACTTTCCTTATATTAATTATACATTATGTATGAAATTATACAACATTAGTTAGGCAAGGACAAAATTAAAAGTTGATTTCTCGACATAGAACGCCACTATAAGGATGCCTACGGTTGTAGATAATAATTTTTGGTATATTTTAGCTCTCAGATACGCTAATATGAGAATTTAGTAGATCAAGAAATTACTTCCATATATATATATTTGTTCCAGTATTGATTAAAATAGTTTTTAACTCAATGACGATGGTAATATTAACTATAAAGCTTATGTATCTGAAGTATTTTTGAACTGTTGAGATCTTGACAAATGTATAAATTTAGTTTTGGTGTTGGGATTAAGCCCTACAAACCTCTAGAGGGTTATTAAGGCCACCACAATACCTTTCTGGCCAAACAGCAAGTATACTTTAGTCCAGGATTAAGACTATACTTTAGTCGAGGACTAAAGTAACAGTAAATGTACATATATATGTAAAGTGTACATTGTACTTACATTTAAAGTGAATATTGTTCATATAAAGTAGAAATGTATACGTTTATCTCTCAGAATGTTCGGCAATATGTTTATTGTTTGTGATATGTGTGTGTCTATATATGTATGAACACGTTGTACTGAACGGGGTGAGAATAGCTTGAGCTACCTCATCCCTTTGTGTGTATTTTACCTCAATAAACTTATTTCAATTTCAGCTTAAAGAACAATATACTTTAACACGTGAATGAAGTCTTCAGTCATTTACAGCCTCGTAAAAAACGAGGTGTGGATGTTGGGTGGAAATAACATTGTCTAGCCTGGCTGGGTGGAGGTGGGTATCGTCCCACAGCCACCACTTCCTGCTACCTTCCCTGCTCCTGCAGAAGGCGGTGTAGTGGCCGGTACTGCCCTCTGATCCCTGCTGCTGGACACACACTGACACCAGCTCGTACGTCACAGAACTGAACCACGGGAGCGAAAGTTTAACGTTATTTGATGCTCTTATTCTCTTAAAAGACCGACCCCCTTGTCTGTTCTCATGTTGCCTACATGCTGAAATTTACATTATAAAGTGTGTGTGTACCAGAACGCATTACTCGGCCTAGTATGCAAAGCCCGATTCGCCTAATAGGCAGAGTAATTTTCAAACAATTGTTTTCAATTGGTTTATTTGAATTAATATTATTATATTATATTAAGAACATGAAATACTGACTTAATTATGTTAGTTTAGGTTATGTTAAGGTCGGTCAGGTTAGGTTAGGTTAGGTAGGTTAGGTTAGGTAGGTTAGGTTAGGCTTGGTCATATTTCTATGTTAATTTCAACTTAAATTATAAAAAAATAACTCATATATAATATAATAGAAAGCTTTATCATTTCATAAGAAAAGAAATGTAAAAAATATATAACTTCAGGGAAAAGTTGGTTAATTAGGCAAATCGGGCAAATACATTCAGGGATCCCACATTTTATGCTACTCGATAATTTGTTCCACACATCAGCCACCCCCCCCCCCCTCCCCCACTTCGAAACCAGCATTAAGTCAGGTCTTCCCTGCATCTATGCTTGTTGAGTGCTGTTGTCTGATCTGACCTACTCCGGGCGCTGAAACAGTCCCCCCTCGATAACTCCTCGCTCATTTAAAATCTCTTTATCGAGATTTGTAAAATACTGAACACTTGGAGGAGGTTGATCCAGACCACTTCTTCAAAAGGTCAGATGTAACACAAACAAGGCGCAACGGTTTCAAGCTCATGAAGCCACAATGTAGGACTGAAAATATGAGATGTTTTTTTCACTCACAGGGTTATAAACCCATGGAGCCGCCTACCCGCTGAAACCATAAATGCCAAAACTCTGTTGAACTTTAAAATCATGCTTGAAAAAAATCATCAGGACAAATGGGAGGGATCTTTGACAACCTGCTAGCTTCTTGTCATCGTCGAGGCCACTAGAGTAGCAGTGGCCCTCAGGTAAATTCAGGTAAATTTGGCGCTTTCCCAAACCGTATAAAAAGATGAAGTATCCTTCAACCTTGTCCATCAAACATCCCCATCTCTCACACCCCACCAGCAACCCCTTTTCCCCTCAACACACTTTACCAACACACTTTCTCCCGTCATCCTGACAGAGCGTCGCAATTTGCCATATACTCTACCTACCCTAAGGCCAAAAACTGTCGTACTAAAAAAAAAATAGTAGCGGCTCGCAAAAATTGACATACTGTCCCGTTTTCTGTTCTGGGTTTCTTGACGGTGGGAAACTTATTTACCTGATAAAATAACAGAAAATCCAACTTACTATTGAGCTCTGCCGTCCACAACAGCGTCAAGGGTAAGGTTGCCGGCTGGGAAGTTGACTCTTGCCATGCTGCCGGGGTGCCTACAGGAGATGCCATAGTCAGCTATCCTCAGGTGCCATTATAATATTTGGGAGCAATCGAGTAAAATTTGGTAGACTGATCTTATAGGATATCTGAAGGTGTAATATTCTTGTCACGAATGAGTAATTTATTGCCAGAGACTTACATAGTAAGTGTTGTCTAAACACGTGTGTGCATGTCACACAAATTTTGAATTATTATCACACCTGCTGAAGCAATTAAAACACCTTACTACACACCTGCTAAAGTGGAGTGCGAGGACCTGAGGCAGCTTGTTGAGGGAGGCATAATGGAGACACTTGTGGCGTCGACAACAGTGTTGGCACTCCCAGTCTATCTCCTGAGGCCGCAGATGGCTCTTCAGTAGCTCCTGCAGGAGGTAAGATCGTAGTTATGCTAGAGATGAAACTTCTGCTGCTAACTTTAAATCAGCATATTTTATATCTTTGCTGAACTCCTGAAGGATGTAAAGAAAGATTAGCAGCCTTCAGCCTTAATTCACTATTGCCTACACTTACTGGCTCCTAGAGGAGGCAAAGTATTAATAACCTTTAGTAAGTCTAATGCTTTATCTGCCGATTCTTATGGAGAAATTTAAGCTTTAAAAACCACGATATTAGATTTCTGTCATGTTAGATAACTAGAGTTCGTCTTTCTGAGGCTTAATTGGTTCGACAGGTAAAGTATCTTAAGTTACTGTTAAGAACTTGCAAAATTTCCATTGATTAGACAGACAGAGACACTTCTTACCTGCAGTGGACGCTCCTCGTCTCCCAGGACAGTCAAGGTTAGGTTGTCAAAACTTTCATTGGCAATGGACGCAATTCTTCTTTTCTCCGGGCAGAATATTACCGACTCCTTGATTCCGTGGAAGGTCCTAGAGACGACGGAGGAGGACTGCTGGCTGCTGCTCGCCTGGAAGTGGCCAAGTTCCAAGGTCGTAGTCATTCTCAATAATGCTATAAGTGTTTAGATGCGATACGGAGTGATTATTATGACCAAAGCTTTGGCAAGGTAGGGGAAGGTAGAGGGAGGAGAGGCAGAGATGGGAGACGAAAAACAGGAAACATATACCGAGTGGTAAGGTTAAATTTAGCGATGGATTCACTACATTGTAGTGTTAGTGTATCAGTCTCGAGAGAAGACGTGAGAGCTGGTGGGGCAAGGCCATTGTTCTGGTTCTAGGTTGCCGATGGCACTCAGCATGTACGTCCTTAATCACTGGCCAGTGCCCTCCAACTATGTGGTGAGAGCTACAAGCAAACAATGAGGCCTAACTGCCTCTCTCTAATATACAAACCATGAGTAGCATAATCTTTTTCTCTGTATAAACCAATGTTGCTGCCACAGTAATGTAGCTTGTGTATTTACAACTGTGTTAGTGTGAAGTGTTTACTGCTCTCGTTATTGCTGTGTGTGTGTGTGTGTGTGTGTGTGTGTGTGTGTGTGTGTGTGTGTGTGTGTATGTGTGTATGTGTGTGTGTGTGTGTGTGTGTGTGTGTGTGTGTGTGTGTGTGTGTGTGTGTGTGTGTGTGTGTGTGTGTGTAATGGACATTACTTAAATAAAGCTAATTTCCAGGAACATACACTTTGATCTTAACGTAAAGACAGACAAAATATATACACCGAGATATACCCAGCTTCTCGGTGTGTATATACACCTGTGAGTATACTTTAGTCCTATGTTCAGGACTAACGTATACTTACTGGTTGATCAGTAAGCACTTGTGGTTGCCTTAATAACCCTCCAGAGGTTGATGGGCCCAACACCAAGACAGAGAAGTGATTGCTCTGTGAATGATAATCACCTGAACTAGGTCGTTGTGGAGCCAGGTGAGTAGGCTGGCCAGCAGGTCGTAGGCCTTAGGCTGGTGATGCAGCTTGAAAACCTTATCCTCTCCCTCCACCACCATCTGTACATGGAACACAAGCACAACTATTTGTAATTTACAATTAAGTTACATCATTCAAATGGTCCATCGAAGCCTCTGTCTCTCTGAAGGTATGGTTACCTTGCGATGATTTCGGGGCTCAACGTCCTCGCGGCCCGGTCCTCGACCAGGCCTCCTCAAGAAGCAAGTAAAAGCAAAGCAAGAAAAATCATAATGGTACCTAATTATGAGGAAGAGACGTTAAACCAAAATCATTATATACTTCTTGGAAGGTATGAGGACCGAGAACTGGGACATGAGGACTATGTAAGGGCTGGAATGTGAGGACAGACTCAGAGATGGGATATGAGGAAGGAGTGAAGAAAGTCACCAACCTCATGAACCATAAGACATCGAACCAAGAACCTGCAAGAAGCTGTATAGGCCCTTGCTGTAATGACCAGTCCAAGTTGATGAGTCAAGAGACAAATTATGGTTATTATTGGTGTTATGAATAAATAAAACGATTATTTTCGTGAATACTGTGGTCCAAATTACCAATATTTCTCAAACATTTTTATTCTACCCACTACTAACTCAAATTAGAATTAGGTCATTTTAGAGGGAGTTGTAGAGAAGCTAAGTTAATTAGGTTATGTGTGTTTGTGGACTTTATTATTACAAAACAAACTGCTAAGTCTATGGAAACCACATCTTCGCTTTCAGACCCATGAAAATTGCAGGAGGTTACTATAGATGCCAATATTTCTAAAGGAGCGTCACTAGGGCCGACCCTGATTGCCGTATTGCACTTATCCATCGTGTGTCATTTTGAAACTTTATGAAACTTTATATAAAACCTCAAGTGTCTGGCCTCCTACTTTGAACAAACATTCTGTTTTATACATATTGATATACACTTATGTAAATCTTTTTCTTACAGAACATATTTATTTACTTTACTTATTTTGCTAGAGTGAATGTCACCAGTGCACCAAAGATAATAAAATAAAAATCAATAAAGCAAGAGAAATACCAATATGAACATGAGCAAGATAGGCATCTCTCTCTCACCTTGAAGTGCCTCATGGCATCGTAGACCCCAGAGCCAGACTCCATGGCACCGAACACCCCAGCAAGTGCCAGAGCCACTTGCCCTCCCTGCGCGCTGCTCCTCTTCACATCTCGCCTGCCACAGAATTACAAAAATTAGTACTCGATTAGAAACACTGAGACGTATAACTTGTCATAACATAGCACCGCTTGGTTAACACTATAACCGACCGATTCAATTCTTTCTCGCTTGTGCACCCCATATCCATCCCGTGGGTGGTGGTGGAAGGGTTACAGACCACGGTCTCAACATTCTGGTGAACGATAGACAGGAAATATTCACGGCTTGGTGTGTAATTATCAAAAGAATGCACCAAGCCGGAATGGCTATGCAGCGCCAGGCCTGGCGTGTACCAAGTAATATATACAGCAGTGCTTGTAAAAAATCACCAACGACTCGCCGTTTCCTTGTTGCAAATACTCACTTATAATGGTCTTGGATGAAGTATTGTCTGAGTGTGTTGATGTTGAAGAGGCACTGGACGACGGAGTTCATATAGCTGGTGTTGCCCAGGTTAGGGAGGCCCAGAGCTGATACGGTCTACAAATGGACTCATGCATATTAAAAACACAATATTAATATTCCATAAAACGCTCACCAGGCACGGATCGGTGGGGAAGGATGAGGGGGTAGAGAAACCCTTTTGGCAGAGCATTGGATTGAAAGATGGCAGTCCTGGTCATCTTTCTGTCCAGAAAGAAAGACAGCACTGTCATGTGTGTGTGTGTGTGTGTGTGTGTGTGTGTGTGTGTGTGTGTGTGTGTGTGTGTGTGTGTGTGTGTGTGTGTGCATGCGCTCTGACCACATGTGACTCTCTTCCTCACATCACACACACGTGGAAGAGGCTATTATCACCAGCATTATCGTGTACTAAAGTGAATAAGAATGCAAAATGAGGACTTACACGCAGATATGTACTCAAAGCTGTTGCAGTATATAAAACTTAAAGCAACTCATACCGTCCAGAAGACATTTATCTGCAATAACTACCATAGTAACTTATCTAAATAGCCAAACCGGTTCCACTTCCTGGCCATAGGCCTAGGTTCAAACATAAAATCAATCTTACGATATCCTAAGACAACTAGAATAGCAAGATTACACACCTGAAGTAGTAATGGATGTAAACATTTTTTCTTGATAGTGCTGGTAATTTACATGTAAATGAACAGTGCTTTACTGGAAATAATTAATTAGTCTAGTAAATATTCTAAAGGATACAAATCATTTCGTACGTAAGACGATTGGAACCTACCTAAGATTAGAACCTACCTACGCTAACTAAGTCTTATCCAATCCAACGTAATGTAGCCCACTGAACCCATCCTAACCTAACGCACAAGTTGACATTGAATGTGAATTCACAATAAGACAAATAAGAAGCAAAATCAGAAATATTCAGGCACAGGCAGACATGGCGAGGAGAGGTATAATGTATGAGCGAAGTCAAACCATGCAACACTACATGTATGTGAGTCAAAACACCCATTTCACTTATGGTAAAAGGAGAAATGCTTGGAGTGACTCTGTGTACATGCGGCTCAGGCTTGGGTACAAATATTACTGGGAACATGGGATAGGTGTTCATGATAATGACACGAAGTGTAAACTATGTGGTATGTTAAGGTCTCACACCCTTGCCCATTATGTTCTTGATTGTCCGTTGATTAATGTATATAGAAACACTGAGATAAGGACTGTTCCTGAACAAATAGCCTGGATGTGTCACAACGGAAAGGTTGATATCCTAGAGAGATACAAGAGTTTTGCACCAAGACTAATCTTTTGTTGAATTATCTGCATGTCTCTTGTAAGTTGTCTATACATTATACCTAGGTCATAAAAGTATTTGTGTGTACGTCGGATACCATACTACTTGTGTAAAGGAGGAAATGTATATGTTTACCTCTCAGAATGTTTGGTAATATGTTTATTGCTTGTGATGCGTGTCTATGTATGAATTAACACGATGTACTGAACGGGGTGAGAATAGCTTGAGTTACCTCATCCCTTTGTGTGTATTTTACCTCAATAAACTTATTTCAATTTCAATTTGAATTCAACCTAACGCTAAATTGTTTTCAACAATTAGAAAACGGAGAATAGTTCAATATACCATATGTTATTGACCGCACGCTAATCTGAAGGGGGGTACTTACCTGTAGCGGAGCCACTGAGGGTGTCCCCTGACTCTGGCGCCTGGTGAGCTCCCTATTCCTCTCCTGCAGCTCTGTCCTGAGGGAGAAGACCTCTCGCTCCTTCTTGGCCAGCTGCTCACGAAGGTAGCGCTGCTCCTGCCGCAGCTCTTCTTGCAGCTCTTCAATCTGCTTCTTCACCCTCGCCTGCGGGGTCATATCAGGTTTAGAGCGAAGCAACGACACGTTGTGTGAGTGTAAGAGAAAAAGATACAGCAAGTATGAATGGGAAGATTCCTCCTAGGAAGAGTTCTTTTGATATGGATAATCATAGGAAACTTCACAGGCAAACAACGCCTATAGGAATGAGTCTCCAAGAACTGCTTTACCGGAGAAGGCTCGTCCTGGAAAGGGTCTAAGCGCATTTATAGATAATTAAATGTATGTATTTAGGCAAACATGGGTCTGTATATATTCCCTTCCCCTGGCTCTAGGAGACTCGAACCGTGGTCCCCAGGCGTGTGAGGCCCAAGCTCTATCGATTAAGCTATTGAGTAGTCTTAATAGGTTTATTAAGTAATAAGTAATAACCTTATTAATAATAAGGTTATTAAGACTACTTAAGACTCACTGCGCATACTAGTGGCTTTACAAGAATGTAATTACTATGCTATGTATCCTCACAATCCCAATGTACCTTCTTTATATATATATAAAAATAAATAAATAATAATAATAAACTACTCAATAGCTGGGTCGATAGAGCCTTACATGCTTGGGGTCTGCAGTTCGAGTATCCTAGAACCCAGGTAAATGGAATGTTTATTTCCATAGAAGTGTAGATGACATTTATTCTGTATATATTACCAGCTGGGGTGCCTGAAGGGGAGGTGCTGGGCCTGCGCCTGGAGCCTCGTCAGCTCTCCCTCTCTCTCCTGCAGCCGAGTCTTCTGAGTGGAAATCTCTCGATCCTTCTTCGCCAGTTGTTCTTGATGGCGCTGCTGTTCCTGACGCAGTTGCCTCGCCTGCTGCTCCAGCCGCCTCACCTGGTCCTCCAGCTGCCTCACCTCGTCCTCCAGCTGCCTCACCTCGTCCTCCAGCTGCCTCACCTGGTTCTTCAGCTCTCTCACCTCGTCCTCCAGCTGCTCCACCTGGTCCTCCAACTGCCTCACCTGCTGCTCCAGCTTCTCCTTGATCTTTACCTATAAGTTATGACATGATCTTAGCGGACAATCCTCACAACATAAGAGATGTCTCTAAGATATAAACTAAGAGCTCCACAGTCAACATTTGACCATTTCAGCAAACTGCACGACAGGATATCCCAGTTACAGAAACCTGGCTCAGTAACCTTAAGTACAGAACACACACACACTACCAAACAATCGCTTGCATGCTTCTTATCTCCTACAAGGTTATAAGGTACACTGTTGCAGTGGATGTTGCCTTGGAGGGTTATCCACACATCTCTACTGATGTCTGCAGCTCCGGCTTATCCGCCAAACACATGACGAAACTAAGACGTTGCTACAAAGTTCGAACCAGTTTAACACCTAACAAAAGGTAACATCCAATATAGCAAGTTCTAACAACGTTCTAATACGTCATAAAAACGTTATAACAAGATGTAACAACTTTATTACAAGTTGTAACAAGAGGAAAATATATGCCTATTGACCCTTACTTGAAACGTTTCTTTCCCACAACCTTGTTGAAACGTTAGTGGAGGTTTCCACAACGTTTTTCTGTTTGCTGGGTAGGAACAGTTTGGTTTTGTGTTTGCAGGAATGTTGGTTAATGTTAGTGTCAACAGCATTCCCATGCTTCGAAGAAATATAGCTGCCTCATCTAAGATATTTTGTTTTTGCTGGAGATTTCTTCCGTGAACATGAAAAGTGTCGTTGAAACCGGCAACCATTTGTTTGAGATGTTACAATTCCTAGGAAAGGAGGTATTTTGAGGCCTTACCTGATCTTGCCGTCTGGAGAGCTCGCTGTCTTTCTCCTGTAGCTGGCTCCTCAGGGAGGAGATATCTCGCTCCTTCTTCTCCAGCTGCGCTTGATGGAGGTCTTGTTCCTGGTGTAGATGATCCTGCATCTTCTTCAGTTTCTCCTGTGCCAATGCCTGTAGGTTGTGACATTAGTTATGATTATAATCTCTAGTGTGGTAACATTATTCTAACGAAAACCTACTGCAGTCACAATTTAACCATTTTACTGAGTTAGATATAAATACTTTTTTCCATTAACATCAGCTATGAATTTAAATTTTTAATTTTTATTTTGTATTTATTTATATATATACAAGAGTTCTTACATTCTTGTCCAGCCACTAGCACACATAGCGTTCCAGGCAAGTCCTTAATCCTAATTTCCTCCTGAATACGACCCGCCAAAATGTTTAACAACCAGGTACCCATTTTACTGTTGGATAAACAGAGGCTACAGTTAAAGATTGATGCCCAGTCAATCCTCCCCGGCCGGGTTACGTGCCCAGGATAAAACCCTCGGGAAACGCCGGGCAAGTGTCTTACCGCTTCACCACAGGGACTGTGAATATACTTCTTTATTTTTATTTTTTTAGTGGTTTCCCATTTCTCCTCGTCGGGGACAGGAAGCCTAGTGGGTTACGTGATCTTTTTTCACCAACATCTAACCTTCCCGAGAATGCCACCCACAACAATTATCTCCCTGGGTATCTATTTCCTTCTTGGTTAGTTTGTTGAGAACCTAATGAGCTAGCCACTAACCTCCCTCCCTGGTGAGATAGAAGAGGAAGGTAGTGAGAAGGACGTTATTACCTGGGACTGACTCTTAATCAGGTCTCTGTCTCTCTCCTTCAGCTCCGCCTTCAGAGAGGTTACCTCTCTCTCCTTCTTGGTCAGTTGCTCGTGGTGGCGCTGCTGTTCCTGCTGGAGCCGCTCCTCCAGCTCCTTCACCCGCTCGTGTCCGCTCGCCTGCGAGCCACAGTATTCAGTGTAAATGATGTGTTGTACCATCTCACCCAGAATCATATAACTCAACTATTAATTCACAACTAATTCTTGGTGTGATAAAAATCTTCATCCTCCATCAAGAACAAGAACTAAATGGGTACTATCTCCTAGTTAAGAAGAGTAGTTGTAGAGCCAATAATGGGTATTATGTCCTGGTTAAGAAGGATAGTTACAGTCAAGTATGTACATTTCAACACACCGTCTCACCTCCTGCTTTCCTTCAGACAGTTGACCTTGGAGTTTATCTCTCTCCTCCGTCAGCGCCTCGATCCTGCCCTTCTGATCGACGATGATAACGTCCCTAGTGGTCTTCTCCTGCTTCCACCGCAGTTCCTCCTTCTGCCGCCTCTCCGTCAGCTCCCGCACCTCGCGCGTCAGCTCCGCCTAAGGGCACCGGCCCCTCTGTTTAGTGTTACCCCTTCTTACTTTAATTGGGATATTATCTATACATTACTGATAATTACTAGTATAATAGGGGAATAATGCAGTGGGTACAAGAGCTAGAGCTCGATTCTGCAGGGAAATAGGTGAGAGCAAATTGGAGAGTACACAGAGAGTACTTCTAACATCAAGGAGTTAGAAGACCTGTACTGCTGAAAACGTCTTCGGATGGAAGGGAAGACTTCTTTAGATGTTGATCTATGTATCATAGTAGTGAGAAAGGAAGAGACAGAGGGGACCTGCATCAGGGACTTGGTGAAACAAAGCTTGTGGGGATACTTGAGGCCCACAAATGCACACTCTATCCACAACGTTCTTTAACCTTGCTGCAACGTTAATATGATAATGTCGACAGACGTCGTGTTGTGTGTTTGCTGGGTTGGGATATCACCAGGGGTCCTGAAGGAAGCTGCTCAAATGCTCAGCAAGTTATTCATAACTACGTAAGAAAAATGAGGTAAGAGCAGTTAGGCACCTTCAGTTGTGAAAGAACATTCAGCAAGAATGGCTACGTAATTTCAGCAAAGTAAGATCAGCTAAGAACACACATCTCAGCTAAACTGTTAAGCTCAACTTACTTGAGTTTTAATAAAATTTTCTTCTATTTCCTCCTTGAGCTTCGTGATCCGCTTGACCTCCTTCCGTAGCGTTAAGACAGTGTTGTCCTCCCTTCCCTGATTCCCTTCGTGGTCTTGATCCCTTCATGGTCGTACCCCCCTTCATGGTCGTGCCCCCCTTCATGGTCCCGCTCCTCTTTATGGTCCTGTTCCCCTTCAAGGTCTTGATCTCCTTCAAGGTCCTCCTTCTGGTCCTCCTCCAAGGTGGTTACAAGGCTCTTCTCTTGCACCTAGCGGGAAAAAGAGTTGGTTAGATTAGGTTGCATTATTTCTTTAGGGGGATGATTATTATTTGGTATATTAGCGGATCAGGTCGGGTCGACCCAAGCACCAAGCCGACCTAAGCTCTGGGTCGACCCGACACTGAGTCGTCCCAGACACTGGGTCGACCTGGACATTAGGTCGTCCCGGGCTCCCAACACTTAAAAGGCATAACCTTTGGAGGCCGACCCGGGCACCACCAGGTACCCCATTTAGTGTATTTATATAACACAAATTGTATGTTCATTATCAGACTACTTGGCGTGTTGGAGGGTAAGTACATCAATGACACGTCGCTCTTAGTGTCACCTATGCCTACCTGGGTAAACACAGACAGGCCTTCGTCGTCGTCCTCGTCGTCGTCCTCGTCGTCCGTGACGCTGACAATCCTTGCTCTGTGCAGTACTGGCTTCTCCCCTCCTGACCCGCCCTAGAAATCACGTTAATTGAGGAATAAAATATCAAATAATGTGATATATAATTACTGAATCACAAATATTATACGTTTTCCAAACAAACATTTACAGGGCCATATATAAACCTCCAATGCATATTGAGTCTAGATTCATAATGATGAAGCCATAAAAATAAATATATATTGTATTTTCTTTATTGTGTGGGACTGACCTGGGTGCCGGGGTGAAAGTTGTGTCGGGCGTCCGAGGCTGGAGAATGATCTGGACTGTCAGCAAGCATGACGTACGCGGGCCGGGCCGTGTGGACCACCTGCAGGAGGGAGGGGAGGAGGACCCTCTATGATTGATTGATTAAGATTAAGCCACCAAGAGGTGGCACAGGCATGAGTAGCCTGTAAGGGAGCATAACTGTTGTTGTTATAGATTCAGCTACTCGGAACAAGTTCCAAGTAGCACGGGCTATGGTGAGCCGTAACTTACCTGGCACAGGAGCGGGGCAAGAAGCACCAGCTATGGTTAGCCTCGTGGACAGGAGATGTCTCCCCGGAGCATAACTCATGGCTTCCCCTTATATACTCCCAAAATGTCTGGATCAGCTTACCTGTTGATCTCGTTGATCCGAGTGCGAGTCTGTGCTTCGTGTTTGGAAGTGCCTCGTTTGGTCTGGTCTTGCTTGAGACTGTTCTTGAACAAAGTGGTCTAGTGAGTGCTGTTGTTGTTCTGCCAGATGGGTATTTCCAGTGGCAAAATCGAGGCGTTCTTGTGAGTTGTATCTGGAGAAGGAGGATAGATGATGAGAGTCGTGCAGTTCTTCAGTCCTGCTGGAGTGTCGGCCATACTCGTCCTGTCTCAGGTGGGAGATCTGAAGGTCATCCCTTTGGGTCGCTTGCTGCTCTTCTCTTCTCTCATGGACACGTTCTTGTTCGCTGGAGGCAAAATTTCAGCTCGTTGGATGCTGTGCACGTCTTCTCCGCCGACTCGGAGATTATCTTCATGACTGATTTGTCTCGACAAGAGGACGGACGTGCTGTAGTGATGCTGCTGTTCTTGGTGTTGTCTCTCAGAGCTCAGTGACCCACTGAGATCTCCCGTGCTGGCGTACGAACGCCCCTGGGCGTTCAGCGACCCGCGGAGATCCCCCGTGCTGGTATATGGACGTCCCTGAGCGTTCAGGGACCCATTGAGCTCCCCCGTGCTGGTGAACGAACGCCCCTGAGAGCTCTGGCCGCCAGAGGAGCCAGACCCCTCGGGAACGTTTATATTTCCTACGCTACCGGAAAGACGCTTCTTACTCAGGATCTGCTTTGAGGTGCCCCAGGCGGGCGACCTGCCAGCAGAAGACGTCCGGTTCAGGCTGTCTCCACTGCTGGATAGTTGTTGCTGCGACCCGTATTTAGGAGGTTTCCATGTCACGTGGCGCTGGTCTAGGTTTCCCTCGCTGCCATACAGTTTTTCCTGCCGGGAAAGTTTTACAATTTAACACAGGCTTCACGTCACAGACATACCGCTTTTCACAACATAGTTTCCAAACGTTGCTATCAGTAGGTTTTGTGAGTAATTATCTGATAACTCTTTCAATGACCACCGCATGTGATAACTGTTATCACTGACACAATCAATACATATACACGCCCACACACGAACTCACGCACGCATGCATTCTCATAGGCTGGAGCAACCGGAAGCACTCTCAAATTGATGAGAGTACCCAACAGATATAAGACAAAGAGTCATAGTGAGGGACGAGGAGGCGGGTTAGTGTTTGGTAACAAGAAGACTTCCTCAAGAACACATTACACAGAGAAATTAAATACTTGCATGCAATGGCACCGGCAAGGAGTGCGGTGAGCTTGGAGCAGAGGTGAAGAGCAAACTTTATCAGGTAAATTCAGGTAAATTATTCACAGCTTCAAGAGCCAACATGGCGGAACTGGAAGGGATGGGAGGTGCAAATACAATAACACACACACACACACACACACACACACACACACACACACACACACACACACACACACACACACACACTTCAACAGTTGACTGACGGTTGAGAGGCGGGACCAAAGAGCCAGAACTCAACCCCCGCAAGCACAACTAGGTGAGTACACACACACACACACACACACACACACACACACACACACACACACACACACACACACACACTGTCCATCACAAGATTACGATACATAGCAAGAACAGTCGCGTACACAATATAAAAATGTATCCAACAGTGAAATAAAATTGTTTTGACTCACGTTTATCTTGTTCCAGTAGCCGCTGGCCATTGTTTTACTTGTGGTAATTTAGGATATAAGGGAGATAACCTGAATAACAGGCCACAAACAGGCAATAAGTAATAACAGGCAGACAACAGGTAAGGTGTTGATAACGGGCAGACAACGGAACAAAACAGACAGGAAAGCTGTCAGTTGACAGGCACGTTACAGACTGTTCACAACAGCGTAACACAAGGCAGGAATCAGATCTTTAACAGGAAAGAATGAATCAACAGGCAAATAAACGGAAAAAGACCTTGAACAGAACAGCGGGTAATGTACGGTTCAACAGGCAAGTAACAGAACGACCAACAGATGGGGGAACGGGAGGAGTGGCTGACCCCACGACACACAACCGCCAGACTGAAGTGGAGGTCGCCAAGGCAGACGGATTTCTGGCCACGATAGCGTCTACAGCGATAACACGAACGATATCGACCTGTTTCACTTGTATCTTATATCTAATCGTGAATTCCTGTCGATTTTAATGTGTGTGTGTGTGTGTGTGTGTGTGTGTGTGTGTGTGTGTGTATTTATTGCATTCGGCTGAAGACTACGCAACTAACATTTCTTAACTCTTGCTCGATTTTCACTATGTAATTTCTGTGTTCCTTAAAGTTAAACGCGTTACGTGCATTCATAAATTGACAATTCTTTTAAATATTTATTTAATAGTAAAATATAAAAAGTCAAGAATTATCGCGACAAGCGATACGCGTGTATGGAACTTGAAAAGTAATATCGGTACAACGAACAAGGATATGAGGACGCGGTGAAGGAAAAGGCTCCAGCGACTTGGAACATCGGGGAATCGAACGCTACAGAAGTGATCGTCGGTGCCATAGACCCTGCAGAAGTGGTCCTGGCCACTATCAGTTAATACAAACGCTTCATCAAAGTGGGTAACCTTACGTAGAGCCACACACATGCCACAACTGAGCCCCTTGCTATCACAATCTTATCACATCACTGTATGATATAGTCACCCCGATACGCCTCCGTGCGTCAGTTTGTCCGTACAGTGTGGCATGTCCGTGTGTCAGTTCGTCCGAACGGAGAATAGTTGCGTTCGTTTGAATGTATGTTCGTGCCAGTTTCCATTCGTGTTCGATCGAGTGAGAGGACGGCGTTGGATACTTGTGAACGGTCCTGGGCTTGTAGCTTTTTGGCAGGGAGGTGGCGCTGTGTCAGGAGACTGTACCTCCTTGAAACTGTTATACTGACTGTTTCAAGAGTCCGTGACAACTGACTGTGCCTATGGCTGCCTGAGCCACATGCCAGGATAAAGAACAATACAAGAGAACAAGGAACACAGAAGAACAACGCAACATGACAGAGGCCCAAAGGAAATTTGTAAGTTATTCTCCCACGTGAACAATTGTAATGAACATGACGTTCTTCAACAAATCTCGGTCAGTTTTATAAAAGCAGAACTAGAAATATTCTTTAATTAAATTAAGCAAATAAATAAATGCCTAACATAGCATGACAGTTGGTTGAACAGTCAGTTGAGCTGACAGCTAATTACCGAAACAGATGTTTTCAGTAATAAACAATTAGATGAGTTATATATGTTACTGTAAGTACAAGACAACTGAACTTTGACCTTACTGTGAATGAGACTTTCTCTCTCATTTGTTGATCATGATCATACCTTTCTCACTCCTCACCCCCACCTGGGGGTGAGGAGTGAGAATTTATGCTCGCCTGCCCTTACATATCGTATACATACACCTACCCAACCTTCACAAGTTACAGTCCCGCTCCTGTGCCAGGTAAGTCCACAACGGGCTCACCATAGCCCATGCTACTTGGAACTTTTTGTTCCAAGTAGCGAATCTTAAACAACAACCCAACCTTCCAGATGAGGAGCGCTCGTCAGGGAGACCTGAGCGGGGTGCAGCGGGCCCTGGACCAAGGTCGGGGCCAGGTCCAGGTCAACGGAGTGGACCAGGAAGCCTCCGGGCGGGGCCGCGTGGCCCTCCACCACGCCAGTGAGGGCGGCCATCTGCAGGTGGTCCACCTGCTCCTCCAGGCTGGTGCTGACCTCAGTATACACAGCAAGAAGCCAGGAGATCAGGGTCAGCAATCGTAATACTTGTTTATATACTGATGGGGAAATAATCAAGCCTTAAAAAATAGTATTACCTAGTGCTCCTGTGGGTAGAATAGCCTATTGTGGCTTATTTAAACCCAAAAATGTCCACGTTTTGCATTATATGAACTCTGAAGGCCTAACAAAATCTGAAGCAAACCAAACATAGCCTTAATCTAAATAACCAATCCTAGTCCTACATACGCAATCCTGGGGCTGTATCAGTACATGTACATGTACAATACTGGACCTTGGTTAGGTTCAGGTTTGGCTTCTTTCTCAGGCTCTTTCTAAAATTAATAGTACATAACGTGGACTTTTATGTAACAGTCTGTAATGTGAACATGTCAACCACAGTCGCCATGGGGGACTATAAATTTTGAGTCAGGCCAGAATTGGGTTACTGGGAGTGTTGGTGAGCGTAGAGTTGGGGAATACACATTAAAATCACAGTACTGAAATATATATTTGTGGTATATTGTATGTGTGTCTATACTCCTGATTAAGCTTATTCTGCTTTTGCTCTTGGGTCCCGCCTCTCAATCCTCAGACTGGCGTACAGGTTCTACAGGTTTCTGAACAATTTGGGGATTGTCATATCAACATTTAAGTCTGCAACCTTCATATTTTGCTTCTGCACTCTCCTCAAAACTTCCTCTTTTCTAACGTTTCCATGACTATCATGTGCACTCAGTTTCCACGTATGTCCCAGTGTTCATGTCTACTTTATCTTCCCTTTGAATTCCACCGAGTATTTCTGTATGTGGTGATCATGTCTTCCCACGTAACTTATGCCTTTCAGCTCGGGAACTAGTTTGGTGATATACATCTGAAATAGCTCCTCCCTGCTTCATATATATATATATATATATATATATATATATATATATATATATATATATATATATATATATTGAACAAGTTGATGCGTGTGTGTTCAGGAGGAACAGCACTTCACCTGGCGGCGGAGGCTGGCCACACCCACGTCATGGAAGCCCTCCTACAGAGCCACGCTAACCCAGAGGCACTCGACGGTAAAGGTAAAATGACTAAGATTTATATTGTAGACTACCTTACCTTGGAGTGTTTCCGGGATTTAGCGTCCCCGCGGCCCGGTCGTCGACTAGGCCTCCTGGTCGACGAGGCCTCCTGGTCAACCGTCGACCAGGCCTCCAGGTCGATGGTCGACTAAGGTAGAAGTTTGGGGTATTAATGCCTAATAATAGTAATAATATCGCCAGATATTATTAATATCGTGTAATATCATCGCAAGATCGGGATAAAACACTAATCCAGTAAGTCTATATAGCACTTGGAAGGGTAATAAGCACTTGAGTAATAGTTGTAATGAACAATGACGTCATTACTACTTAGGAGGATGAAGTATAGCCCGTCTTCCTAATGTTTCCCAACGTCAAGAAACTGTCGTACTAAAGTGCCTTATCATAACCTCCCAGAGGACCCAAAACAGAAAACGGGACAGTTCGTCACTTTCGGGAGCCGCTACCATTTTCTTGCACGACAGTTTTAGGCCATGAGTAAAGTATACGTCAAAATACGACGTACTATTAGAACGGGTTGAGGTATACCCAAAGGTCTAATTATTGTCGTGCAAGAAAATGGTAGCGGCTCGCGAAAGTGACGTACTGTCCGTTTTCTGTTTTGGGTTTTGGCTTTATACCCAATGACATCCCAAGTTCCACTAAAACAAAGCAATTTGCTTGCCTGCGTTTGCTCCAGGCAGGCGGGCCATACACTGGGCAGCGTACACAGGTCAGCTCAAGTCCCTGGAGATGTTGAAGGACTACAAGTGTGACCTCCACGCTCTGGACCACGAGGGGTCGTCGGCCCTCCACCTGGCCGCGGCCTTCGGGGACCTGGAGGTGGTCAAGTGGCTGGTGCAGAACAAGTGAGCTGTGACCTCAGGGACCACAGGAACCGCCTGCCGAAGGACGTGGCCAGGGCCAGAGGACTCGTTGACGTTCACCACTTCCTCAAACAACACACCGCTAAGCTAAGCTTTGTAAGTGACAATATTACTTTTGTTTACCTTTCATTAGGGGCTTTAGAAGACTGGAACTTTTATATTATTTTCTTTACTTTGTTGTGGCGCCAGGACCACGATTCACCAAGCATTTACACGCCTATTTACGAAACCTCTACATCTTTCCTCAATCGTAGCGGGATTACATTTACTGAAGAGCTTATGAACTGCGATGCGCTACAGGAGACTGTTTATAACAAAATAACCATGGATTGCAAAGATTCCAATTTCGTACACTGATAATAAATGTTAAAGCCGCCATGGTTATAGAAAAATGTAGAGGTTTCGTAGGTGATTGTGTAAACCTTTGATGACTCTTGGCACTGAGTTCGTAACACTCTCCCTGCATGATGGCGGCTTCCACTAACTGTTGGTGGTTGCAACATGTTTTCTGCCGTAGGCACTGCAACGTAGTCGGTGAGGTTGGGCTACAGTGCTGGGCTCGGCTTCCGTGCTGGGTTGGACTACAGTGCTGGGAACCAGTTTTAAGAGCAATGATAAGAAACTAGTGAACGGGAATCATTATAATTTGTGTCACCTCTGAAAGGCAGGGCCCAGGAGCTGACGCTCATCTTGCAAGAGAACATGTAGGTCCACCAGTGATTACTTCTCATGTCCACAGTCTTGGGGAAGAGCGAGGAGCAGGACGAGCCTCAACTCTGAAGAGGAACTCTCGCAAGACAAAATGGTGAGTGAGTCTGCATGGTAAGTGGGTTTGGTGA
>WNGS01021324.1:6150017-6169515 GCA_020271785.1 Procambarus virginalis | reverse complement strand
GGCTGTGCCAATATTTATCTCTGGCATTGTTTAATTATAGCATTACGCTATTTTACCATGAAAGTCTTCATTTATTCCTATGCCCTCTGCGTATGCAGAATATATTTATCATACTGTACTGGCTGTGCCACTCATTATCTCTGGTATTGTTTTAATTATAGCATTACGCTGTTTGCGAGTACTGCAACATTGCTTCGGCTAGCCGACTCTAGGCACGATTAACGTCCTATGACTTATTCCCTTAGTTGCATCTTTGCAGTACTGGCATGCTACTAAGTCATGTTACGATTTCTTTTATTGTGGTACAGCAGTCGCTCTGTAAACATTAATTAATAAATTAAGGTCCCCCCGCTCCTGTTTGTTTTTCTCTCCGCCCAGAATATAACATTATGCTTCACTTAATCTACCAAAAATGTGAAGTGTTAATTATTTATGTATTAATAAATTGATAATTAAATATTGCGGATATAAGAGGTGTATATAAAAAATAGCCTGGTACCAACTTTTGACGTCATCAGTGGGGGTTTTGTCTAGACACAAATAACGTTGATGATACAATGCTTCGCCCTATTGGTCTGAATTATTGAGTTAGATGTAAATTTGTCAAGTACAAAATAAAAATGTTGAGCAACCGGACGTATTTTTTAGTTTGCATTTTATTCATAGAAAGAGTGTTGGTATTCCTTGCAACAGTGTTCCTTAGGCAGGCGATGAGTTACAATAACGTAGCTGAAATATGTTGACGAAACCACACACTAGAAGTGAATGGAACGACGACGTTTCGGTCCGTCCTGGACCATTCTGAAGTCGATTGTCGACTTGAGAATGACACTTTCTCTCTGATCCATAGCAAATACAAGGATTTAGAGTGTATTTTTGCAAGGTATATGAAGTATCATAATAATTAACACAAAAGTCATATAAAAATGGACGTTCACACCTCACCCTACATAAAACTATTAAAATCTTTATATTATGAGAAATATTTTGATAACACACTACTTTCACAAATATATAATTCAAAGTGTTTATATTAAGACATTTTTTGCCCAGTATGATTATCCATCTTAAAAAACAATAATAATTCAAAAGTTGCCAATCCTGACATCTATATATGTTTAATTTCTTACTGGGAAATGCCTGCTCATGCTTCCGTCCCTATTATATGGTGTTATTCTCCTCTCGTAACGTAACGTAGAAGAGAACTAAGAACAGCGAACATAAAAGAGAAGAGAACACAGAACTTGTCAGTGAACAGGGAACTGAATAGAGAACTGAACAGGGAATAGAACAGAACACACAACGTAGAACAACAGAGAATCGAGAACCCAGAACAGAACAGAACAGAGAACATAGAGCATAATATATAAAACTGAGAACATATATAAAGATATGCTTTGCAAAATTACTTAGGGAAAATTAAAAAGGTATATTATCCATCAAGATCTTAATTATTCAAAACGACTGATGACATTGCGTTAATGTATAAAATACTACTTGATTTTGTCAAGTTTATTACTCAATATACGTTGCAGGGTGCATAGATTGCTGAAATCAATTATATAAATATACTTTTGTGATGTTTAGAGAGGTAAATGAAGAGTTGCAACGTTAATTAAGCAACTAACAAGCATTCAATTTGACAAACGATCGTTCGGGTCTATGTTGCCAAACACCACCATTGCAGCAAGCCCCTGCCACCTTATCTCACGTGAAATTTTGGCGTTTTTACGCAAGGGACATTCAGTCAAGGGTTAATTAGGTAGATAAATCGTCAGTGTTATTTATTGCCTACATTTAAACTTATGGAAACGAATTGGACGTAAAATTGCAGGCGACGATAAGTCATGTCTGGCAACTCCTCCTTCACTCCCTCCCCTCCCACGGTGGCGGCCGGCCAGGCCAGTGTCCTCCTCCCATACACATTTAACGTCAAACTTGGGCGTTATTGCGTTAAAGTACATTCAAGCAAGGGTACGTATACCATCCCTGTTCATGCTCCTGTTACATTTGAAAGGGAACAAAGGAATTTGACGTTAAATAGCAGTAAAATGTGGCAAGCCTTCTCTCCCAGGGTTACAGCGGCCGCCAACACTCCCATCCTCTAATGTCAAATTAGGGCGTTATTACGCTAAGGAATATTCAACTAACAGTAAAATACGTAGATCAACATTTCTCGGGAATTCTAGAGGAATTTCTTTGGGGAATTCCCAGTAGGATTTATAGTGGATTTCTAGTAGATTTTCTAGTTTGATTCCCAGTAGGATTTCTAACGGATTTTTAGTAGGATTTCTAGCGGAATTTACAATATTTATAAGGGAATTTCTAGTAGAAATTCCAGGAGAATTTCCAGGGGAAATTCTAGGAGATTTCTAGGGGAAACTGTAGGGAATTCCTAGGGGGAATTTCTAAGGAAATTTCTAGGGGATTTCTATGGGAATTTCTAGTAGATTTCTAGTAGTTTTCTAGTAGGATTCCCAGTAGGATTTCTAGGGGATTTTTAGTAGGATTTCTAGGTATCGGATTTGGGATGTTTGGGAAATTTTGAAAACTGCAGGGGTGTTTGGGCAAAATGAGAATCTCAAACTGCGAATACGTGCAGAGAGCCAGAATTGGGCTCCAAAATATGGCTCAGGTATCGGATTTGGGATGTTTGGGATATTTTGAAAACTACAGGGGGGGTTTGAGCAAAATGTGACCCACCGCCGCTTTCAGTAATTGGCATATTTTCGATATAAAAAGTCGGAATTTCAAACTGCGAATACGTGCAGAGAGCCAGAATTTGGCTCCAAATATGACTCAGGTATCGGATTTGGGATGTTTAGGATATTTTGAAAACTGCAGGGGGGGTTTGAGCAAAATGTGACCCACCGCCGCTTTCAGTAATTGGCATGTTTTCGGTATAAAAAGTCGGAATTTCAAATTGCGAATACGTGCAGAGAGCCAGAATTTGGCTCTAAATATGGCTCAGGTATCGGATTTGGGATGTTTGGGTTATTTGAAAACTGCAGGGGGGTTTGGGCAAAATGTGACCCACTGGCGCTTTCAGTAATGGCATATTTAGATATAAAAAAGTCGGATTTCAAACTGCGCACCCACAGGCCTAAACAAGCACCACAGGTCTAAACAAGCACCCACAGGTCTGAACAAGCATAACTGGTCTTAACAAGCACCCACAGGTCTAAACAAGTACCCACAGGTCTAAACAAGCACCCACAGGTCTGAACAAGCACCCACTGGTCTTAACAAGCACCACAGGTCTAAACAAGTCCCGCAGGTCTAAACAAGCACCCACAGGTCTGAACAAGCATAAACTGGTCTTAACAAGCACCCACAGGTCTAAACAAGTACCCACAGGTCTAAACAAGCACCCACAGGTCTGAACAAGCATAAACTGGTCTTAACAAGCACCCACAGGTCTAAACAAGTACCCACAGGTCTAAACAAGCACCCACAGGTCTTAACAAGCACCCAAGGTCTAAACAAGCACCACAGGTCTGAACAAGCACCCATGGTTTGAACAAGCACCCACAGGTCTACAAGCACCCACAGGTCTAAACATGCACCACAGGTCTAAACAAGCACCCACAGATCTAAACAAGCACCCACAGGTCTGAACAAGCATAAATGGTCTTAACAAGCACCCACAGGTCTAAACAAGTACCCACAGATCTAAACAAGCACCCACAGGTCTTAACAAGCACCCACTGGTCTAAACAAGCACCCACAGGTCTGAACAAGCACCCACTGGTTTGAACAAGCACCCACAGGTCTAAACAAGCACCCACAGGTCTAAACAAGCACCCACAGGTCTAAACAAGCACCCACAGATCTAAACAAGCACCCATTGGTCTACACAAGCACCCACAGGTCAAAACAAGCACCCACAGGTCTAACAAGCACCCCCAGGTCTGTACAAGCACCCACAGGTCTAAACAAGCACCCACAGGTCTTAACAAGCACCCACAGGTTTAAACAAGCACCCACAGGTCTAAACAAGCACCCACAGGTCTGAAGCACCCACACGTCTAAACAAGCACCCACAGGTCTGAACAAGCACCCACAGGTCTGAACAAGCACCCACAGGTCTAAACAAGACAAGCACCCACTGGTCTGAACAAGCACACACAGGCCAAAGGAAATCTGCAGAAAAATGCTATTTAGGTATCAGAGACCGTTGTTGCTGGGTGCCCTCTGCAATTCTACGGGTGCCTAACTTGTTTAGGCAGTTTCATCCGGAGGACCAGGTGCAGGGGGGTCAGGTGAGATGGGCTTCAGTCCGTCATCTCGGGTCTCAGGTGATCTCGTCTTCCGGTAGCCGTCTCGTGGGGGCTAGACATCAGTGCTGATGGACCTAGAGAAACAATTCTCTAACTGGAACAAATGCTGTTACTGGGACAATAGGCATAGTTTGTTGCCTTTGTGGGGATCTCGTCCAAGGCTGTCAGTCGTAGGCGAAACAGTTTTCCTGCTAGCCTCCAATCAAATGAGAGGCGAGAGTGTGTAACGATGCCATTCCTGAAAACTCTAACGAGCGGTGAACAACCAAGCATCAGTTTTCGCAGAAATGCCACACCAAGTTAGGGATACTGAACCCATCCTCTCCTGGGTTCCTCCAGCATTAGAGCCCACGTTCAGATTGGGTCCCATGTCGAAAGAAATCTACAGCACCCCTGGTGAGGCGCAGGAGGAGAACCTGAACGCCACTACACGGAGTGACCCCAACTAAGGTGTAAACACCGAGCGCCGGCGGTCCACACCCGACACAGCTCTCCTGGCACTTTACAGTGAAGTGCTCCTATATTCAGTGATAACACAGTGCTCCCTAGACCTCACGGTGAAGTGCCACAGGTTTCCCCTTACACAGTGCTCCCTAGACCTCACGGTGAAGTGCCCACAGGTTCCTCCTTACACAGTGCTCCCTGGACTCCCCCCCCCCCCAAGTGGCAGATGACAGTCCAGGAACACATACTCCAGCGACGTCGGGTTAAACTACCAAGTCCTATGTAGACATGCCACTCGCGGGGCTCCGAGACGCAGCACCCCTGGACCTGTCTGGCAAATGCAACTTCTCCAGGTAATAGCCCCGTCTCAGTAAAACCTTCGGACAGTGCCCCGGCGCACCTAACCTACTCAGGTCCTCGGGACAGTTGAGGTGTCAGGTAAGTGAGGGACGATCAGGGGGAGTGAGGCCCACACTTGAAAACCTATCCACCGCTGCCCACTGGATGAGGGGGGGGGGGGGGGTAACTATCCACCGCTGCCCACGGGATGGGGGGCGGTGTGCAGGAGAAACATCACTGTGACATTAGCTCTCCACATGTCAGTTGCTTAATTTAGAAACTGTACTTGTGGTCGATCTCGAACCATTGATGACGTGACGACGTATATTGAGTTTTGTAACTAGCTCATCAAGATTATAACTTGTTTAGCTAAATGAATTGTGGGGTTCAGTCCCTGAGCCCATTATGTGCCTCTGTAACCCACTACCGCCCACAACATGGGTATGGGGTGCATAATAAATGAACTAAACTTAACCTTTCAAATGTAGCAAGTGCATGAACAGTGATGGTTTATGTACTCGTGATTGAATGTACCATAGTGCAATAACGCCCAAATTTGACGTTAAATGTGGGTGGGAGGAGGAAAGAGTGGGCGGGGGGCCGCCACGACGGAGGGGGGCGCCCACGACGGAGGGCGGGAGGGAGGCAAGGAGCAGTTGCCAGATAGACTTATCATCGCCCTCACTGTCTCACGACCATTTAACGTCACATTCGTTTGTTGACCTTCAAATGTAGCCAATATATAACACTGACGATTTATCTACAAAACTAACCCTTGGCTGAATGTACCTTAGCTTAAAAACGCCCAAATTTCACGTGAGATGAGGTGAGAGAGGCTTGCTGCAATGGTGGTATTTGGCAACACAACCATGGACGATTGCTCGTCAATTTGCAAGCTTGCTAGTTGCTTAATTAGCGTCGCAACCCTTCATTTACCTTAAAACTCACCAACGTATATTTATTTACTTGATTGGGCAATGAATGAACCCTGCAACGGATATTTAAAAATAAACTAAGCATAAAATGGAATAGTATTTTATAAGATAACGCGATGTCATCAGTCGTCTGAATAATCAAGATCTTGTAGTAAATCATAAGTTTCATCACTTAATTCTCGAAAGTAGTTTGGAGAGAATGACGTTTACATATTCTCTGTTCCTTGTTCTCTGTTCTGTTTCTATTCTCTATACTCTCTTCTGTTTTGTTCCTTTCTCGGTTCTCTATTCTGTTCTGATCACTTTCTGTTCTCCATTATGTTCTCTGTTCTATATTTTTCTGTTCTGTTTATTTCTGTTCCTTTATCGGTTATCTATTCTGTTCTGTTCTCAGTTGTCTTCTGTTCTCTGTTCTGTTCCCTGTTTGGTTCCTTGTTCTGTTCCCTGTTCGGGTCCTTGTTCTGTTCTGNTCAAAACAGGAATTTTTCAATATAAATTATTATAATATATTAGCATATTGTACATATATAGGCATAGGTTAAGTTAGGTTACGTGTTTAGGTTCTGTTGCCAATTATTTGTATTAGGAGTACGTGGGTGAAGCATTTACAGTGTTGTGGTTTGAACAAAATTCGTCAGTGAAGCACTTGTTCCGGAAGTGTTCGAACAAAATCAGTCGAGTCGTGTGTAAACCGTTTTTCATTCATAAATAGGAGATTTGGCGGGTGCATGGAATCCCTTTTGGGTCTTTGTTTGGAGGACGGGCTGAGATCTCTATGCTAGACTCAACCCATCCTCATCGACACAGGCCAAATGTTCATTAATCCAGCCACCAAACCCAACCATGTCTATGAATGTAAAACATTTTACACATGACTCACAACTGATTACGTGTGTGTGTGTGTTTCTTGAGCACTGTTTCGTTCACGTCCTCTGTTTGAATCCCGCCTAAGTGCTTCATCCACGTTCTAAAATACTAATAATCACCAACGGAACTTAATTCAGACTTAACTATTCAACACTTTCTAGTATGTAATATTAACTTGTATTTGAGAAAATGAAATTTTGAATGCGCAAAACGAATGCATCATTGGGGGGCGACCGCCGGTTAGACGAGCCTCGCCTCAGGGAAATGTTGCCAAGTCTTATGATAGTAATATTTATTATTATTATTACGGGTGATAATATCTGTAATTTTTAAAGTGAATGGTTAATTTGGCTACTATAGATATAACACAACTGCTCAAGTGTGACCCAGGGAGTAGTCCCCCAGGGTGTATTCCTGTATGAGCTAGGGTTTGGCCTCCAAGGGTGTATACCCCAGTGTGTGGCCCCCACATTGTAACCTAAGATCCTCTTAGCCCAATCCTGGCATTGTTTACAGGTCGACGGGCCGTGCACTGGGCAGCGTTGGGAGGTCACGTCCAGGTGCTGAAGGTGCTGAGGGAGAGAGGCTGTCAGTTGATGGCGCTGACGACTGATGGCTCAACAGCGCTTCACCTGGCGGCTGACTACGGCAACATGGATGCCGTCAAGTGGCTGCTGAAGGAGGGTGCTGACCCCAGGGTGGAGAACCAGGAGGGCCTCACACCAATAGACCTTGCAAAGCGCTCAGGATTCCCTCAGATCGTCCAGCACCTGCGAGGGTGTGAGGAGGTGAGAGAAGTCCTGGAGACATGTATCTCTGTCTCCTAAAGTGTTTGACAATACACACAGTGTCATAATATGAATCAACTGATCTATATTTTCAACAGGATATCGTCCCTCGGGAGGAGGAGTCTTCTGGTGAGTTCACCACTGTGAAGATTCTGAGCGCTGGCAGGTTCGGCCATGTCTGCCTGGTACAGGACGCTTACTCTCTCCATGTTCGAAAGACAGTGAGTACACGTACAGCTTCGTGACCTTCGTTGGTTGTAGTGGTGAGCTGTTGTTGTGGTAAGAGGCTTTCTTAATGACCTGTGATGGCTGTAGAAGGCTTTGCTTGTGACTCGTGGTGATTGTAGAAATTAAGCTTTACTGATGAGTTATGGTGGTAGATGGCTTGCCTGGTAACCCTTGGTGGTTGTAGAAGGCCTTTCAGTGACCTGAAGTCTTGGTGAAACATTGGTAGATGACCGTCATTAAGACCAATAGTTCGTGCTAGGTGTCCTGATGACCTAGTTGGTCCTCCGGTTAACAATTGCTTCGGTTCCATTAAAAAGTAGCCTACATATTATCACCTTGATATCTTACCTTTGACTATAACAAAGCTATCTACTTTCGTCTTTACCTCGCCACAAACTTATCCTAACGAGCGAGTGTTTATTGATGTGGCAGCCTTAACGGCGTGATCACTACGGTGGTGTCAATACGGGTTCCCTACAGTCTAAAGGCAGTGCAAATAACTGGATTCATTCTTATAAGTTAAGTGGTCTATAGCCGCTTGGGAATATGACAACTTACGCCACTAAATGTTAAGTTATACTCAGAATACTAAAAGTATCAGAATATGAATATAATCAGACTTTGAATGCACTGAATATCAGCTTTGATTTTATCATATTTTATATGATAAAATAATAAATAAAACGATAAAGCTTTGGTTCTCAAATTTTAACAAAACGATAAATGGTCTAGCAAAACTGACATACTTACAGGCCATGTGTAATATCCAGTTAAGGAATACATGTCAATGGATGTTTCAGAAAATCTTTGGAGCAGGGCAATACAATCGACTCAAGAGTACTAGCTAGTCACCCCCGACGCGCGCCTTACCCATAGACCACAATATGCTAAAAGTCCATAGGTAAGGCGTGTATTTGCGGTGGCCTCGGACGGGGGGTTCGATCCTGCTCCAAAGATATTCTCGTAATTATACTACGTTATTATGACTTCACTGTATATAGGTGTTTCAGATTATGTGTTGGATGTGTGAGGGGAACATTGCTCTAATGGACGCTACTGGACGTTACTTATACGCTACTGGATACGCTACTCCAGGCTACTTATACAATGCGATACGCAACCCGTCCTCGCAAATTCTTAGTCAATATTGACTTAATAAATACGTGCATAGGTGACATACTAAACATAATAGATACCCTTAAAAAGATTCATAGAAAACACCGACCTTACCTAACCTTGTTAGTATGTTAAGATAAGCATCTTATAGCTACGTAATTACAATTGTTACTTAACCTATTATAGGTATAGGTTAAGTAATAATTGTAATTACGAAGCAATAAGATGCTTATCTTAACATACTAACAAGGTTAGGTAAGGTCAGTGTTTTCTATGAATCTTTTTAAGGGTATCTGTTACGACCTTGGTTTCTTTAGATGGAAACCAGAGGTCAAAATTGAGCTTATTAAACTACAATATGGCATGGGACGCATCGAGAGCGGAAGTTGTTTGTAATCTTCCCTGCCAGACGTAAAACTATTCGTGTTTCTCAAAGAGTATTAAAGACTGAGCTTGGGGTTGATCATTAAATATAAATAGGCACCAACTATGTTTACTAATACTGTCTAATCATTTGTAAAGTAAACCTGAGTAAACTTTGTATCGGGCGCCGGTATGATTAGTTGAAGAGTCTGCCGGCAGCATTAGCCCACGGAAGAGGAGGGAGAGACTCCCTCGCTCTTCTCTGCTGGCTGACTGTGGTGTTAGGACGTGCTCCTCCTTCCTCTTAGTTCTTTATTTCTGTCTTATTTTGGTTAAGTACTCCATAACTCATTTTTGTTATATTTCTGGCATACCCATCGTTCTATGTGTAGAGTAGTATACCTGGGGTGTAGTAAGTGTTTTTAAGTGTTTATCTCACCTGTTATGCTCACGGGGGTCCCATTGTAAACACGTGGTCCCCTACCCTAAGCTGACTCTAACTTCAAGTGTTTCAATAGTAGAGCTTTACCCTAGCTTGTTTCAGTGTAAAACCTTGTATCCTGTCTATGTGGACCAAGGCTTTTAACGTAAGATTGTGTGGTAAAGTTAGTATTATATTGTTATTGGTGTGATTGTGTATGGGGGGTTGTTAAGGGGTTAATAAATAAGTTTGAACAGAGTATCCTTTCTTCCGTGTGGGAGTGCAAGATCTTCCTCAAGGCTACAGGGTTTAGTAGCAAATTCTGATTACTGTGAATATTTTACTTTGGGGCCGGGCCTTTTAGTTCTCCCATTTTTGATACCTCTGTATTCTACTTACCCTTACCCCTTAATAATACCAGTTCCCCCATAGCAAGTCCACCACCTTTTATAACAGTATCTATTATGTTTAGTATATCACCTATGCACGTATTTAATAAGTCAATATTGACTATACGAATTTGCGAGGACGGGTTGCAACACGATATGCTACTTATAAGAATTAATCCAATTATTTGCACTGCTTTTAGGCTGTAAGGGAACGGTCAGGGAGGGCCGGGAGACGACTTAGCTAGCTCCTACTCCACCATACAAAGTTGTAAGGAACTTCTACATGACCACTATCCTTACCACTTGCCTATTGAATTTCTTATTTGATCTGATGTTCGTGTTCTTGCATGCATAGATGCTGCATTTGTTCTCTGATGTTCATGTTCTCGCATGCATAGATGTTGCATCTATTCTTTGATGTTCGTGTTCTTGCATGTACAGATGCTGCTTATGTTTTCTGATCTGACACCCTGTTCTCGCGCGCACATGTCACGTATATACAAACGATATAAACTGATGTGTACCAGCGAAAAAAATAATCACCAACATACACCTGCAGATCCCCTTATCAAGCATCCCGGCCAGCCACCGTCAGCGCGTCCATAAAGAGCTAGCTGTTCTGCACGAACTTAAGCATCCCTATCTTGTCCACTGTGTGGTGAGTTCACCTATCCTACGATGTTCCTCTTTTGGGTTTCCTGGGTTCCTCGCTATAATCTCGTCTAATTGTGACGTCAATTGAGAAACTGCGTTATATTATATACACTCTTTAGACGTACAAAGAAAAATTGATGAATTGACGACGTTTCGGTCGCCCTGGACCATTATCGAGTTGTATAATGGTCCAGGGCGGACCGAAACATCGTCAATTTGTATTTTCAGATTTGTGAATTGGATGTCTAATTTTAAACAGCTGTATTTTGACTTATTGTCTGCAACACTTTTGTCTTACAAATCCTTTTCTTGATTCTCGGCCAAGAGAGAAGTTAGGAAACTTAAATACATCGAAGTTTACTTGGAGTACTGCGAGGGCGGTGACCTTGAGCGGCGCATCGCTCAACACAAACAGCAAGACGCACCCTTCAGGGACTCAACAGTCTACAACTGGACGCTCATGCTCACCCTCGCCCTCAAGGTAACACCTAAGATGTACTTAAGATTAGGTAGTCGTTCTCAGCGCTTGGGATCGTCGCCAACGAGGGGTGGCAAAGCATTTCTAAACCATTGTTGCAAGATGGCTCTGATGTGTTGATTTTTGTTATCACATGCTTGATGCCTCACGTTGATTGGTTAGACAACAGTTCGTACTGGTCTGCTGAAGAATCCCTCGCATTGATTGGTTAAATGATGCCTCGGACTTAATAATAAAACTATGTATCGAACTGATAAGATGACAAAAGTGTTTAGACAAATGATAGTGAAATGACCTACTGTTATGTCTAATCTGCACTATATATTATTGCCCTGGTGACCCTCACCTTGGTCCAGGCTGAGGAAACTTAGTACTTTAAGAAAGACTAGTAATTCAAAGATTAGGGATGATAAGACAGGGGTAACTATCAACATGTGTCTTCGTGGAACATGAAGACTAACGATATATAAGTAAATATATTCATGGACTAACGATATATAAGTAAAGGAAAATAAACAGACTGCTAATTTAAATGTTCCAGCCTAGAGGAACATGAAACTAGACACAATGATATAGCACAATTGACAGGCCTCAAATAGCGCCTACTAGGCCTGGGATGGTTAGGTTAGATTTTATTACCAACCTAAATACAAAATCTTTTCCGGTTTGTCTAAATTCTACTTTCTAATTACCAAATACGTCAATATAAGTACAATAGTCCGTATCGCCGTTACTGTATAAACAGAAGGATGGGCTGATAAATGTGTATCGCTGCCTGACATATTAAACACGGCCTAATGGGTGAAATCTGACTACTTACCTGACATAAGGAGCCCACAGCCAGGTGCTCCTCCGCTCGTGGCGTCCAAACACAGTCTGAATGTCCTGGGCTCAAAGGGGCGGGAAACTGCTTCGACAGTCACCACGGTGCCAAATTATATTAATTACTTTTTCTTAAACCAGCTACCAAATTCAAAACTTATCTTTGGCAAGTGTAGAATACATAGTCAACCTTTTACATTATTTATATACAGTTATTGTCCAGGAATTATCCAGTCTCCATCCTGGTTGTCTTAACTATGAATCTGAGTCAAGGACGGGTAACCCATGCAGCAGCGTCGCATCAGCTGGCTGTGAATAAAACCATTATATTTTCCCTCCCTGATCTATATGTAAGTACTTATAATAATTTATAAAACATATTTGCTGGGACTGCTGGTTGCACAAAAGATACGCTTTACTTCGCTATACGAAGTAATAGATATAATTATATAGGCTTCTAGAGGTACATTATGGAGCCCTGTAAGACCTCACCACCGCAGTAAACCTCTATCTCATCCAATACTCTCATCTGTAGTTCGAAATATTGTGTATATGAATCTACAAAATCGCAATGATTGGCATCGTATTTTGAGGAATCCAAAGCCTCGTTTTTCTCAATTTAATAGTTTTCTCGTAAACATAATTTAAAATTGATCTTTCTATCTGGTTTTGTAATTGCATTGCTTGCATTTATAATAAGAGTGCTATCTCACATATATTTGGACTCTGAGAAAAGCGAGACTGTCCAGCCCAAATGAAGATCCTCATCTGGACTGAGACTGTTTTGTCGTCCACTAATATTTTCAATCACTATTCAAGGAGCTGGTGGTGATGGGCTGAAGGCACATCAACATTTGAAGGGTTATTAGTCCCACACAAGTGCCTAATGACCAAGCAGCAAATATACTTAAGCCCTCATAGTCTAGGACTAAAGTATACCAGTGTATATATACACTTTTCGATGTATATTTCCCCGAATACTTAAACTTACACATTATATGATATATGAAAAGATTACCCAATAGTTGAGAGAAAAAGTGGGTAGAGTAGAAGGATAGGTAGAGGGGTTGACCTTAGAACTTAACCCAGCTGCTTGTCGCCTGGTCTTCGAGAGGCAAAGAACTCGCAAGGTATGTTTCGTCAAGTTCAACATCACCAAGCCTATAGTACTATGCCGTGATCGGTGCATACAACATTAGTCAAATGAATGCATGAACAATGACAACATAAAACATTATCAAATTACCTGCCACAGTTCCTCCACGGGCGGGCCCTGGTGCATGGGGATGTGAGGCCCCACAACATTCTCCTAACGCAGGGCGACGTGGTCAAGCTGCAGATGCCAGGTCTGGGTCTCCTCTCCTGCTGTCCGACATCTCCCATCCCGGTTTGTATGGAATATGTCTATGCATTCTATTTTTACATGCACTAATATTTTAATATTAATAGTAAATTTGTTAATCTATTTATCTATTTCTCATTAGGGATATAATAAGCATTAACATACGTTGGAAATAATTATATAATACATCATTGCTGTCATGTCAGCAGTCGCCTGAAGTCCACACCGAGAAGGCCAACGATGCCAAGGAAGACATGAGGGCTTTGGGATGCTGCCTTTACCAGCTGGCTACACTTGAACCATACGTCCCTCATTCACAGGTAAACCTTATTTGCTGAACAGGCGTTGATAGTCAAACGTAAAGGCAGTAGAGTGAAGATGGGACACTTGGTTTTAGTTTGGTGTTGGGCTTAGTGCTTATCAGTCTCTCAGTATATGGAATTCCTGTCCTTTGTTAATTAAAGATGAGTAATTTGGTTAAATACACTACTAACTGCGGACACCGTTTGGCTCAGTTTAGTGTTGGGCTTGATGCCCATCAACCTCTGGAGGGTTATTAAGGCCACCATAAGTGCTTGCTGACCAACCAGGAAGTATACTTCATAGTCCAGGACTAAAGTAAACTCTGTGTAAACATCCCTGGTGGAGACTGATGTAGAGGAAAACTCTACAATTGATTTAATCTAGTTATGCCTTACTCTCCCATAATTGTCATGATATTTTTTCATTAAAAAATAATTTTTATCCATTTCTAGTCAAGTTCACTTCGATGTAATATTATTAATTAGCAGCGCAGTGCAGGGGTTAAAATGTTAATACTGTATAGTGTAATGAGCATTTAATTAAAATATTTTAATCAAATTTAAAAGATCATAATATGTTGCACAAAACATTTATGTATCTGAATTATCATTCCATGTAAACTAATACAATGTTTGTCAGTAACAAGTACGACATGTATTATTACAAGTACATATGTTCCCCTACGATGTTGTTTACACAGACCAAGACACAGCCAAATGTGACCATCCCCGGGCCGCTCTGTGAGGAGTTTAAGCATCTTGTGACCTCCTTGCTGGATCACGATGAAGACAGGAGACCCTCTGCCACTCAGACGTTAAGGTGGCACTTTCTTCAGGTAGGCTACGGGCTCACCATAGCCCGTGCTATTTGGAACTTCTTGTTCCAGTTAGCGAATCTTTAACAACAACATTCAGGTAGGAAACTTGAAAATCTCTAAAGGCACTACGGGCTCACCGTAGCCTGTGCTACTTTGAACTTCTTGTTCCAGGTAGCGAATCTTTAACAACAACAACATTGAGGTAGGGCACTCTTCGGGTATTGTACTTCCTTCAGACAGAACACCTTGAGGTAGGGCACGTCATGTAGGGCACTTTCTTAAAAATGGACACTATTTCCAGGAATGGTGCTGTCATCAGGTAGGGCATTTTCTTTAGATAGAATACTCACTTCAGGCAAGGCACTGAGGATGCCCTTTAGGAATAAAGCACTTAAATGTTAACGTAGAAGAGAACTGGACTGCATTAGTTCTGCAGAAAGTGGCCTAGGTGGTAAGATCACTTTCCTATCCTTCATGTAAATGTAAAGTATTGTAAATGTAAAAATAAATGTAAGTGTAAAAATATTGTACGTATTGTAAATGTAAAAATAAATGTAAATGTAAAATAAAAAAAAATAAAGTATATGCAAATGTAAAGTATTGTAAATGTAAAGTATGTAAATGCATGTAAAGTATTAATCCAAGACCAGAGTCGTCAAATCTGATCAGTTCCATAAAAACAACTTTTGTCTGGTATAGAAAATCTAGTGAAATACAATCTGTGGGTGATTCAACACCAAACAAAAATGTTATAACTTTTTGGTTTAGTTTTCTGATATGTGTACATAGCTGTTTATATTTTCTTTTGCTGACGTGGAGTCACAATAACGTGACTGAAGATATGAAGACCAAACCACACACCAGAAGATGAGACGATTTGATTTGATTGTTGCCGCCGAAGGCGGCTAGTTTATTGTGCACCCATACTCATCCTGTGAGCGGTAGCGCAAAAGCATTACAGAGGGCACAAAAGGTCTTTATCAGACCTCATCTTAGATTATTACATTAACAATTACATCTATCCTTCACACCTTATAGTTACAATGTCAGCTAGTTACAGAGAAAGTGCTATTACAAGAGCTACATATTTACAGTAAGTCATCATACATTAATGGTAGGTCTTATCGCTAATACATAATAGTTTGACCAATGGGGACATTACAGAGTCATAGGGGAGCTTCTGTTTATTGTTAGTCCTTATAATACACTACTTGTTTCTGAATCGGCGACGTTTCAGTCCGTCCTGGACCGTTATCAAATCGATTGTCATGGACTATTATTTTGTTTTGTTTGGTTATGTCCCCGTTATAATTTTGTTACTTGTTTTTTTTCACTTATACAGCTGTTGTGAAAGTTTCTAACTCAACTATGTGTGTTTCGGCTTTCTAGGAGAGTCTTGAACGCATGTGAAGGACAAGCAGTGGAGCTTGAACAGTTGAAGGAACTTGAAGACGACGTGATGAGTCAGCTTGCAACTCTTACTGACGCCAGGGTCATGTAATGATCCAGCCGGCAGCTCTTGTGACGCTAGAGTCATACGCTGAACCAGCCGGCAGCTTGTGACCCCAGAGATGTGCTGAATCAGCCGGCAGCTTTTGTGACCCCAGAGTCATACGCTGAACCAGCCGGCAGCTTTTGTGACCCCAGAGTCATACGCTGAACCAGCCGGCAGCTCTAAACGGTACTGCAGCTATACCGGGCAGATGGAAGTGGGCACACACTTCTGATTCTATAAAAAATCGCATTGGCCTGTGCAGTGTGAAAACTGAACAATAACGAAATGAGGCCAGTTTTCCTCTGCTATGCTGGAGGATTATGGGACAGGTTGCATCCTGGTGGGTCAGTTAGTTCGACCTTCAGGGAGCCTCGATTCAATCCTAAGTTCAGGCTTCTGCCCAACAACGGAAATTATATGAAAAGATGCTGTATCACAAGTGTGTTGTAGCTGATCTTGTATCTGTATAAATGTACAGAGTACTGAAATGTCTATACCCTGTAAACACACAACGAACTGTCCCTATTTTGTTAACCTGTTTACAACTTGTATAAAGTTTTTTTGACGCTGTTAGAAAGCGTGTTACAACTTGTTAGGCTTTACAACTTGTTCGAACGAGATTGGCTGGTCTGACAGCGCAGGGTCAGGGTGTGCGCAGCGACCTGCTCTTAGTGTTGTCCTGGCTGTTGGGTGTGTCCGGACCGGGGGTAAGGCCCTCCGGACCGGGGGTAAGGCCCTCCGGCCGCTTGTTTGGCGTCATGAGGACCAACCTTACCCCTATCCGCCATATAGAGACGATTGACTTAGAATTCTCTGACAGGGCGTGCTTACCTGGCAGTGGAAGTGGTTATCTTGGATATGTTCCGGGCTAATGTGGCGGATGTTTGTGGGGGTGCAGCTCCTCACGAACCATCGAGCGCTTGTGAAATTCAGCTCTCCGGCTGTTTATAACGATTTGGTGGCCTGTTATAATGGTCGCTCGTTTTCCCTCCCTAATAACGGTGGTACAGTCACTGTTTCTGATCGTTGCTGCACCCTCACATATGTGGCACTGCATGGGGTTCCCCTTTGAGTTGTTCGGAGGGGCTGCTTTGACGTTACTTCAGAAATATGGGGCAGTGGTGTCCCTACGGATGAACACTATTTCTTCCGGCCGGTGGCGGGGTTTCGAACGGGACTCGGACCGTCGCTCTTCGTCTTCAATCTCCTGTTCTATCGACTGTCACGTTGATGGGTTACTACCATTGTGCACCTTTTACTGCATGGGCAGCCCAGGACTTGTTTCCGATGTGGCCTTGAGGGGCAACAGGAGGCGGACTTTACTAGTGTGTGGCAGAGGCTGCCTAGTGAATTGTGTTCGGGAAGAGGACTCGTTCCTCCTGTTGGTGGCTCCGGATCTGTCGCCTTGTGATGGTGTGGTTAGGAAGGTTTCCCTGCTGTCCGCTTCCCATGGTGTTGTCCGGGTTCCTCGACCTGCGTGCCCGAGGGTGAGGTTGATGTGGTTGTTGGGGTGGTGGTGCGTGAGAGCTCGCCCCTCGTGGCCGGCTCCCTCGCCTCCTCCGGCGCTGCCTACCACGTCTTTGGTGTCAGCTGTGAAGTGTGCTTGTGCCTCCGTCGTCGAGGCTGCTGTACTGCAATATCGCGCCCTGCAAGACGTGATGCATCTGGCAGGAAGGCTGTTCTCAGGTTGCTCCTGCTGGTGGCGATAGTTCCGGTGATCAGAGGCCTGTGACTAAGCGTTCTTCGACGGTTCGAGGTGTGTCGCCATCTCGTGAGTGGGCTCCTGTTGTGTGTATATGGGGACTCTGAGGGATCCTCCTCTGCAGAGTGCGTTGTTGATGTGCAGGGACTGGTATGATGCAGGGTGCTGTGTGGTCCTGTGAGGGTGGTGTTGGAGGTTCACATGCCTCCTGCTGGTGGCGATGTCTCTGTGCCTCCTCTGCGGTGAGGTCCCCGATGTGGGGGGGGGGGGGGTGGTCCCACCTCCTGTGATGGATGCTGCGGGAGGTGGTGCGTCCGGGGCTTTGTGGTGGTTCTCAAAAAGGTGTCCCCGTGGGGGTTCAGTGCTGGCGTCCGGGCAGGTGGGTATTCCAGATATCACCCCTGACAATCGGCTGTTGATGTTTTGGATGTTGACAACCTGCCCTCGTGTGGGAATGGGTGGCGCCGGTCCCCCTGTGCCCGTCTACTGTGTGGGTCCCTCGAATACATGCCTTTGTGTCCTAGGTTCCGAACAATATGTCCGACCCTCGTGGGCGGCTTTCTCCTGATGTGTGGCTTCATTGGGAGGTATACTGTATCAGGTTTCCGGTGGCAGAGTAAAACCAAAACGCTAGTTGGGGCGGCGTGTGGGGTTGGTGGGGGGATGGGGGTCTTCTTCCCCCCCCCCTCCTCAAGACCTCCTTAGTGGTGTGGTGTAATTTGCATGTGTTGCTCTGTGTGAATGTATGTCTTCTAGTTTTGTTTTTGCGTGTATGTTTTGTGTTTCCACTTTGCCGGTTCCTGCATGTTCCGGTGCTTTTTTTTATGTATGCGTTGGGGTGTGGCTATTTTTTCTTCCCAGTTCCTGCGTGTTCCGGGTATGTGTTCATGTATGTTTTATATTTTGGCATTTTACCTGTGGCCTTTCTGGCTTGGTTTGTCCTTAATGCTTTATGTGCTTTTCCGTGTATACCCTTGTGCTTCCTGTGTGTTCCATTTGTGCTTCCTGTGTACGTGCTATGTTTTATGTATTGTGATTGTTTTGTATTTCTTTTTTGTGTTGCTCTTTACGTTACATTACTGTTCTTGCTTGTTGCATTACTGTATGTTTTTGGGCCGTGCTTGTAGCCCGTGTAGGTTCCTTTCTGTTCATTTGTAATGTTCTTTTTCATGCTTGCTGTATGTTTTTTTTATTGTATTTCTTGTACCCACTTTTATAAATAATATATATATATATATATATATATATATATATATATATATATATATATATATTATATATATATATATATATATATATATATAATCTTGTTCGAACGTTGTAGAAAGGTCGCAGTTTCGTCGTGTTTGGCGGGACATAGCTTAAGAGGTTATGATAAATAAAGGAAAATTTCAAACACCTGAAATAGTGATTTTTTCTCGGAAATGTGTTAAAATATACTAATTCAGTATTTTTAATTCGACAGATGATTGGCGATCTTCGTGACCACATGAAGGCTCGACCAGCAAGTGTGGAGATAAGTAGTGATCATATAAATCAACGAGAACAAATGTGTGGCAAAGATCAATCGAGACCAAAGAGTGCTGCTCTTCACAGTGACCTTGTGAAGATTCCACCACAGCCTGTGGATGATTATAATGATCCCTCGATGCCTCGACCAACAATCAAGGCCCATCACATTAATAACGTGAGGCTTCGACCTCACACGGGCGGTC
>WNGS01021324.1:6040442-6129099 GCA_020271785.1 Procambarus virginalis | reverse complement strand
TCTCATTGTCCTTGCGGGGGTTGAGCTCTGCTCTTTGGTCCCGCCTCTCAACTGTTAATAGTGTACAGGTTTGTGAACCTATTGGGCTCTATAATATCTAACTTTCAAACTGTGTATGAAGTCTGCCTCCACTACATCACTCCCTAATGCATTCCATTTGTTAGGTTCCCTCACACTGAAAAAGCTCTTTTGAACGTCCCCTGCATCTCATTGAGTTTAATTGGAACAAGGGGACACAGTTTGCACCTGTGTCCCCTTGTACTGTACCACCCGTGCTAAATAGTTTGTCTTTATCTACCCTGTGAATTTCTCTGAGAATTTTATTGGTGGTGATCATGTCTCCCCTAACTCTTCTGTCTTCCAGTGTCGTGAAGTTTAGTTCCAGTAGATTTCTGGAATAAACTGTGTTGTGTGTGTGTGTGTTTTCTAAAGATCTAACTAGAGATATGAGAAAACAACCTACAGTATCTCTTTCCAAACCCATATTGCAGGAAGAACTGCGGCAGAAGGTGAGGGCGCTCAAGGCACAGCTGAGGAAGGAGCAACACAACTGGATGAAGGAACGCGCCGACAAAAGCCAGAAGATCAACACACTGCAACAGAGGCTCCAGAAGCAGGTCTTGGAGGTAAGTTGTTTATGTAGTCAAGAGATGGAGCTGGGTTTGGCTTGGGGGCGAGGTGAACGCAGGGGGACAGGCTTGGAGGCATGGTGGACAGAGATTAAGGTCGGGACGGATTAGGGGGAACACTGCTGTTTTCGCAGTGGTAGACGGTTGGAACATGTTCGGTGAGAAGGTGGTGGAGGCCAAAACCGTCAGTAGTTTCGAAGCGTCATACGACAAAGAGTACTAGGAAGACGGGACACCACGAGCGTAGCTCTCATCCTGTAACTACACGTAGGTAATTACACACACAACTCCACCAACAGGAGACCACGTTCATACACTCCAGGACACCAACAGTTGCAGGCAACATGTAGTCCCCCAGACCAACTCGTGCACACAAAGACGACAAGAGAGCTGCCAAGTGTCACCACACACCAACATGGTCTCCTCCCAACAAGCATCTTGAGAGGTTATCTTGAGATGATTTCGGGGCTTTTTAGTGTCCCCGCGGCCCGGTCCTCGACCAGGCCTCCACCCCCAGGAAGCAGCCCGTGACAGCTGACTAACACCCAGGTGCCTATTTTACTGCTAGGTAACAGGGGCATAGGGTGAAAGAAACTCTGCCCATTGTTTCTCGCCGGCGCCTGGGATCAAACCCAGGACCACAGGATTACAAGTCCAGCGTGCTGTCCGCTCGGCCGACCAGCTCCCATAACATTACGACTCTTTTGGTAAACAATCACATCACTAAACCATTAATGTTTACTCTCATAAACTTTGAAATACAGCAATGTAAACAGAATCTGAAACACGAAATAGACTCTTTTTACTCAGATATTGACATGAATATTAGGGGGTTAGTAATAGCCTAAGCTACTCTATGCCTTTGAGATGTATTTTCTTGTCTCAATAAAAATACTTGAACGTGACATGAATATTATTAATAATAATAATGGATTATGGAAAATCCTACAGAGGATCTGGCTAAACGTATATATACAATTTTTGAGAAGGGGTACCTAAAAATATGGTATTCGTTGACTGGACAGGACTCGAGTGAGGATGTGGGGCGGCTGCGGAAACAGCTGGAGAGCAAGGATCGAGAGGTCTCCCTCCTGAGGACGCAGCTGGAGGACAAGGAGCGGGAGATCAGGGCATACAGAGCGGAGATGACCAAGATGTCGAAGGCATTGCGGGTAAGATGGTCTTCTCGTCTGTGTTCCGGTTAAATCCTCACCCTACACCTTCCAGTCATCAAAGGTCTAATAAACTAGTTCACAAACCAACCACAGATTGATTACATTTAACTAACCAAAGCAACCAAAAAGAACCTACCAAAAACAAACAAAAAACATAGTCACCCCTTAAAATTTCAAAGATTTTATCATGCGGTTTTGTGTTGATGTTACAAAGATAGTTTATCCTGACAGAGCGATGTGCCCTGCGGCCTGCCCAACCTCGGCAACACCTGCTACATCAACTCCGTCGTCCAGTGCCTCTTCAGTATACAAGCTCTGCGCCTGTATTTTGTCAAGGAACAGTATATGTAAGTCAGCAACCAAACAATACCGTTTAAAAAGGGTAAACTGACATGTTTGACGATACTGGCATTATATCCACCAGCTCTGAGGATAAATAATTAATATGTATTCCAAATATGTATTCCAAATACGACGATGTTCATATGTTGTTTTCTTCCCTTCGACCGTCCGCGTCCGCCGACGACCTCGTCCCTCCTACAGGAAGGTCCTTAACAGGGAGAGTAAGCAGAGGGGTGAGGTGGCCGAGGCACTAGGCCAGGTCTTCAAAGCCATTGAGACTGGCATTGGAACAGGTCATGCCATAAATGACTTTAAGGTTGGTCACACACACACACGCACAGTCAACACCTCTTTTTTTTAATTCATCATGGATGCTATTGATCCACAATTGCTCTTATTAATGCATTCAAAGCCTCTCTTTCACCATGAACCCGTGTAATCAATCATGGTCCTGTCTATTCCATCCCGGGTCTTTCTAATCTACCATGCTCCTGTCTAATCCAAAATGGGATACTCTAATTTACAATGGGCTATTGTACGCTCCAAGCAACAGCCTGTTGGATCAAGCTTTCACAAGTCAAGCCTGGCCTCGGGCAGGGCTTGGGGAGTAGAACAACTCCCAGAACCCCATCAAGCAGGTATCAAACTAAATTTGGTAAGTGTAATCAACCATTGATATATTTAATTCGCCAAACTCTGTAAACAATACCACGTGATCCTGTGATGTCACATTCAATGGACTCTCATTAGCCCCATCCCTACCCAGCTACTTGAACAAGACGGTAGAGTGATGGTCTCGCTTCTTGCTGGTCGGCGTTCAGTCCTCGACCATCCAAGTGGTTGGGTATCATTCCTTCCAAATGTTATACAGTCATAATGGTGTAGCGCTTTCTACTAACAATTACCTTACCTCTCGCTACCCCTCTTTTGCTTCTACTACACCCCCTCCATTTTTTAGGTCCATACCCCTCTTTTTAGTTCGCTAACCCCTCCCCTTTTTTTTTTAGCTCTCAGTATCCCTTTCAGGTCTCATTATCCCTTTTAAGCTTTCACTAACCTGATGTGGCCGTGACTACTTCGATGTAGCCATAACTACTTCGATGTAGCCATGACTAAGAAGGCCGGTGGTCCACAGAGAGTGGTGGCGGCGCATGATGAGATGTTCCTGGGCCAGGACCAGCAAGAGGCGCATGACCTCCTCTCATCTCTACTCTTCTGGCTACACAACGACCTGTCCGAGGTGAGGCATTGTAGTTGAGTAGTTGTTATAGCAGTGTACAGTGTAGCGGAGTGTTTGGTGTAGCGGAGTGTTCGGTATAGCGGATTGTTCGGTGTAGCAGAGGGTTCGGTGTAGCAGTGTTCGGTGTAGTGGAATGTTCGGTGAAGGGGAATGTTTGGTGTAGTGGAGTGTTTGGTGAAGCAGAGTGTTCGGTGTAGCGGAATGTTCGGTGTTGTAGAGTGTTCGGTGTAGCAGAATGTTCAGTGTAGCAGAGTATTCGGTGTAGCTGAGTGTTCGGTGTAGTAGAGTGTTCGGTGTAGTAGAGTGTTCGGTGTTGCAGAGTGTTCGGTCTAGTGGATTGTTTGGTGTAGCGGAGTGTTCAGTGAAGCAGAGTGCTCGGTACATCAGTGTTTAGTGAAGCACAGTGTTCGGTGTAGCGGAGTGTTCGGTGGAGCGGAGTGTTCAGTGTAGCGGAGTGTTCGATGTAGCGGAGTGTTCGATGTAGTGGAGTGTTCGGTGTAGCGGAATGTTCGGCGAAGGAATTTGTTTGGTGTAGTGGAGTGTTTGGTAAAGAAAACTTCAGAAAGTCAATTCGCCGATACAAGGCAGCTTTTCTTACAGCTAACCACTAACCCAACGATCCCTTGTCTAATATTTTACCTGGTAATCTGTTACAAAAATCCACAATCTAATTCCCGAAGTAGAATTTACCCAAGGTTTTTGTAAATCTAAATTTACCCAATCTGTATTCACGTGTTTCATGTTCTATTTTGTATTGATATTTAGCTATGTGTGTGTGAGTGTGTTTACTCTCTTCTCGTGACCACACACAGACGAGCAGTGTCCAGGAGACCACGGACCACTACCCTCGGCCCACCTCCATCATCTCCAGCATCTTTCATGGCCTCAAGAAGTCCACCATAATCTGTCCGGAGACGAAGAAGACCGTGCAGACCTCCTCAGAAATGTTTGACAACCTGACGCTCTCTGTCTTGGACGGTGACGACCGTCCACTGATGGTGAGATCATCTATTTTGTGGACTTGGTTTTTATATTTTGTTTGCTTATGAAAAGGCATGTGTCATGACCTTCTAAACTATTGGTTCCTTCACAGGAGCTACTCCAGAGCCATTTTGAGCCCCGGAGATCGACTGGGACTGCCAACACTGTCAGCGGTGTCACATGTGTGTTCACGTCACCAGGCCCACCACCCTGCCCCAGGTCCTCCTGCTACACTTTAGCAGGTGTGTAGTAGGGGATAAACTGTCTTGGTAGGTGTGTGTGACTATCTCACCAGGTGTGTAACTATCATTACTGGAGGACGGGGTAGTGCTAGGACCCGGGACAAACGACTCACGTAGCCTATATACAGATCAGAGGCGCAAAACTCTGAGGAAACGTCAATATTTTTTTTTTTTTTTTTTTTTGAGATATATACAAGAGTTGTTACATTCTTGTACAGCCACTAGTACGCATAGCGTTTCGGGCAGGTCCCTGGAATACGATCCCCTGCCGCGAAGAATCGTTTTTTCATCCAAGTACACATTTTATGTTGCGTTAACAGAGGCTACAGTTAAGGAATTGCGCCCAGTAAATCCTCCCCGGCCAGGATACGAACCCATGACATAGCGCTCGCGGAACGCCAGGCGAGTGTCTTACCACTACACCACGGAGACTGTTGGCGGTGCTTTGAATTTCACTAAAGCACTGGAATGTGACGAATCTGGACAATTACATAAAAAAAAATGATGTTTCATTAAATAGGAGGACAGGTTACCGACGAGTGAGAGATTTATACATCATAGCCTGCTGGATCATGCTGTATGAACAAATTATAGCCCCCCCCCTCCTCCATGAGATGAGTTGATGGTTACGTGGAAGAACATGTTCTTCTCTCGTGGAAGAACATGTTCTTCTCCCGTGGAAGAACATGTTCTTCTCCCGTGGAAGAACATGTTCTTCTCCCGTGGAAGAACATGTTCTCCACAACGTATCGTGGTAACTATACAAATGAACATTCAGATACGGCCTTGATCATGACTGTTGTTCTCGCAGGTTCAGCAATAACAACTGCAAGAACAGTAGGAAGACCCGGGTGGAGTTTCCGGCCGACAGCCTCTCTCTGGACCACTACCTCACACTGGAGACGGAATAGTAAGTATAATACCATACTGCATATGGTATACTGTAAGTATACTGTATACCACACCGCTCAGGGTGTGGTCATATCGTACACAAGACAGTTCACGTTCATATCGTACACGTCTCGGGGTGATTCAAGGGTTCGATCCCCTGCTCTAAAGATTTTCTTGCGATCTTATTGCATATCTCCCACCATTCCAGTTCTCCGGTATACCAGCTGATCTCCGTGTGCAACCATCACGGAACGATGACATCGGGTCACTACACCGCCTTCTGCAGGAGACAGGCAGGCGGGAGCGGGTGGTGGCTGATGGACGACACAGAGGTTCGTCCCGCCGGCGTCATGGACGTTCTGGGCGAGAGAGACGCTCACATCGTTTTCTATGAGGCCGTCCAGGATTCAGAAGTGTAGTGTTAGAGTCATGAATCGAATTCGAAATGATTTTTGAGGCTACATGCTTTCTTGTACCTGGGAATCCTGTCCAATTCGACCAGCCCGTCCTGTCCAACTCGACCAGCCCGCCCTTGGGAGGCTATGTTCGTCCAAGCTGAGGCCAACCTCGAAGATGCACAGACGACTTGAATGTACTGAGTACTCAAAATCGGTGTCTTCTGAAAAATACATTAATGTTAATATATTTTTGTGGAGAGTTGGGTCTAGATTAGATAAGGTGTTTCGGTTGGTAATTTATAATACGTGAGTAATGCTCCACTTCATTTACTTAGGCTCTAGGAGACACGAACCGTGAACCCCAGGTGTGTCAGGCCGAAGCTTTCACGTGAGTAATGCATTTAGAGAAGTACATTTCGAACTGACTCACTGTTAGAAATGTAAGTTCACATTGTAAGTGAATCACTGTTCCAGAAAGATTTGAATGTAATCAGTTGTGAGCCGTGTTTAAAACAATTTTCATTCATAAACGAGGGGTTGGCGGCTGGATTAACGAGCCCTTGGCCATTGTTTATGAGGACAGGCTTCATAAACGATGACCAAATGCTTGTTAATCCAGCTGCCAAAGCATTTGTTTAAGCATAAAACCCACTCCTCCAAAGACTCACTAATAATATATATATATATATATATATATATATATATATATATATATATATATATATATATATATATGTATATACTATATATATATATATATATATATATATATATATATATAAACACTGTATTATGCTGTAATATATACACCCATATACGGCAAAAATAGAAATAATTACCAACATAACTAAACTAATCTATCCTAGGCTAACTACACATAAAATTATAAATATACATTAATATTATTTTATATTCAACAAAATATAGTTTTTGGTTACAATAAGTTAGCGTTAACTAAAGTATCTTCGGGTCGGCCGCAACATGAAGCCTGAGTCTGAGGACTTTGCCTGGGAATCCCTCAATATGGTTTGAAAATAAAAAGTTGTATTATACAAGTACATGTATGCTTAATATGTGCTTATTGTGTAAATTATAAAATAATAATAGTTTGTAAATAGTTTCCATACGCTAGACTTCTTCTCTTGTGTTCTTGCCATTTCTTTGTTACTTCATTATTATAAACTAAGAAACAAGAAATTATTTTAAAATGTTTTGTATTTTTCATCCTGAATTCAGTATTCTAGTACAGTGACCTGTTGGACCAAATGTGGAAAATATAGACTATGTAAATACAAAAAAGGACCACGTCCCTGAAATAAATAGCATAACACAGTTACAGTCAGTAACTATTGGAGTTATTTANGTTTGAGACTGGGTTTAACAAAAGGGCAATCTAAGATGAAATATGCATAAGCTGAATTTTTAAAGTAAATGTTATCGATTTCTGTTTAATATTTAGAATTCTGACCAATCACTTTCCAATGAACCTTCAGTCAATTGTTAATATTAAATTATAATGTATATTTCATATATGATACCATCACACTGTAAGCAATAGACCCAATACGTGCAGTGGCTTCCTAAGGATATAAATACATACGATAAATATATAAAATTTACTGCTTGCAGCAGGTTAAATAAATAATGAGTACCAAGAACTGCGGGAAAGCACTCATCATTACCAGTGTTTACTGGCATTGTCAATACTGATGACAGATTAATTCAGCCGTCTTACTCTCTTCAGGGCTGCTGGCTATACACTGGGCAGCTGTGGGCGCCACTTACCTGTGCTGGCGGTGATGTGGGAGAAGGGCTTCAGCATCAAAGCTAGGAGTCAGGACGGGGCGACGCCGCTGCACCTAGCTGCCGACCACGGCAACATGGAGGCAGTGAGGTGGCTGGTGGAGAAGGGCGCCTACCTCAACGTTAAGGATAAGCGTGGTCGAACGCCTAAGCTCGTGGCCAAGGAGGCGGGCAACAGATCATCGTCAAGTTCCTGCAGGACAAGGAGGATGAGGTCAGTTAAGCTAGTACCTGAAGAAAAAGCAGGTCATTTGAACCTGAAGAAGTATAGAGAAATGTGAAGTAGTACTTGCATCAGCCAGTAAAAAGCCATATGCGATATGCATTGATTTGGTATTAGGCTTTTATATATAATTATATATATATATATTATATATATATTATATATATATATATATATATATATAATATATATAAGCCTAACACCAAATCAATGTTATTAATTGAAAAACTGATGTACAACAACCTGACACTTATACGTCTTAGTAACTAAAGTTAAAGTTTCCGTAACTCAAGATGCTGTTAATTAATGCGTTACTTTACAGCTGTCTCAGTGTTTTAGAAGTTATTGCTAGAGCTGAGGTGTAAGTGCAGCTGAAGTCTTTGCTGTTACAGATGCACTTAAGTAACCTGCAGGAGCAACGTAAGCTTGGTGAAGGAAGCTTCGGCGAGGTGATCCTTGTAAGGAGTAACAACGGCTTGGTAGTGGTGAAGAGGGTGAGTGTTGGTGAGGGTTGTAGTGGTAGTCATGTCCGGATACGAGACCTTTATGTCTGCACACGTACAAACATAAAATTTAAAATAAACAGTTCAACCAAAATAACACTTCAAGGCTACCTCCTTAATATCATAACATGCAATATAGTGTAAATATAGGCTGTGATTGTCGGTAATGTGTACAGCAGTGTAAACAAAAGCATTCTCTCTCTCTGCCTCAGATCGACCTGTCACAGCTCCGACGGAAGCACCAAGAGTACGCCCACAGGGAGCTTAAGCTACTCAAGTCTCTGTGTCACCCCTACATCGTCGCTTACAGGGTAACGTGGCCACCAATTGGCTCATGAGGGCAACCTGTCTTTGTATTAAAAAGTATCATCCTAAATAAAAGTTATATCAACATTAATGTATGTATGTTTACTGAAAGGCAGTGTTGGTCTTCTCTAGCATCTTACATTCCCCGGCAGGGCGGAGGGTTCGAGGGCAAACATTTACACATCCATATGGAATACTGCAGCGGCGGGGACCTGGCCTCCCGCATCCAGGATCAGAAGACCGCTGGAGTCGACTTCGAGGAGCGTCTTGTCCATTGCTGGGTGCTTAGCATCTGCTTGGCTCTCAAGGTCGTCACCACAGCCTATGAACGTCTTTATTTTACATTTTCCGTTTTTCCATGTGTATCAGATAGTTTTGTATCAATATCATAGTTTAATGTGATTAAGGTGTAGATCATGGATGTAGTTATATTAGTAATTCCGACGTGTGATTCTATCCTGAAGGGCCACGTCTCCTTCCCTACAGTATATCCACGGTCGCAACATACTGCACAGGGATTTGAAGCCTCATAACATCTTCCTGACGGAGGGCGGCATCATCAAGCTGGGGGACTTCGGGTTGGCGCGCGTCATAGGCGATGCCCAGCATGCTCTCACCTCCCTGGGCTCCCCTGCTTATATGGTGTGTTGGTGATCTCTTACTGTTCCCTGAGGTAACGATACGAACACGCATCTTGTTCTGACCCTCGAGCATTTGTGTTTACTTTGTAGCTTTTTCGGATATGATTGTCAGACCAAAGTATAAAAAGTAACTTTTTTTTACTCTGTATTGAAGCTCTTGAGTGAAGTTAGTTGGCTGAATTTGGGGGTTATAAAATTAATTTGTCTCGAGGTGATACTTAACTCCTAAACGATCTTAAGGGCTATTCATGCCCATGCTACCTCTTGGGTGGCTTAACCTTTATCAGTCAATCCTAAATGATTTGAGATTTGACTGAAAGGCGTTCGCAGACTCTACCCCAATTACACAAATACAATTAATGTGTTAATGGATACGTTGACATGTATAACCAAGCTTTCACATATTTGTTTATGAAATGTTTATCTGAAGATTGTCTAGATGTCACACTAGGTTATTTAAAACATAAATTACATGTTACCTCGTTAACTAAACGAGCGTCAATGCACTAAACTTGATTTGACTTCCACTAATTTTCTTCCCCGAGTTAAGTCAAAATCATTCATCACTTCTGGTGTGATTTACGAACCTCTTCTCTCTTACATCTTCTGGACATTTTACTCTGATGTCCAGAGTATGAACTCTGGACAGGATTCTCATTCCCGCCCTTGTGTCTCTCTCTTTACATATATATTATACATAAACTCTCAATCGGTGTGTAGAGGCGCAGCTACGGCTATTGTTCGCTGGTAAACCATTAACAGAGACCTGTGTCTCATTCCCGCCCTTGTGTCCGCAGAGCCCTGAAGTGATACGCGGAGAAGCCTATGACGCCAAGGCAGACATGTGGGCCCTGGGGTGTTGTCTCTACGAGTTGGCAACACTGGAACGAGGGTTTCCTTACAACGAGGTAGGAACGAGCTAGGCTTCTCTTACCATAGGGTAGGAATGAGCTAGGCTTCCCCTACCATAGGGAAGGAATGAGCTAGGCTTCCCCTACTATAGGGAAGGAATGAGCTAGGCTTCCCTTACCATAGAGCAACTCTAGAAGCTTTGGTTTCTCAGTGTTTAGTGTAGACAAGCCAGATTTAACAGTGAGAGAAGCTAAAGCCCACCAACATTATTCATCATTGTAAAGAAGGCTTTGAGCGTCATCTTAATGTCCCCTCAAGCAACAGTGCTCACGAAGCGCATGGAAGATTGAACAGCTATAAAAGTGAAGAGACGACGACGTTTCAGTCCATCCTGGACCATTATCAAATCAATTGTGATCACAATCGACTTGATAATGGTCCAGGATAGACCGAAACGTCGTCGTCTCTTCAGTTTCTAATGTGAGGTATGGTCAACATTTTTCAGCCTCGTTATTGTGACTCCTCGTCTGCAACAGCTATAAGTTAAAGTACACTCAGGCGGGTTGAAGTGGGTTTCCAGTAATACCAGTTCACCTAATGCTACGAAATGTTCCAATTCTCTTTCTCCTCCCGTTTATCGTCTTTCTCCTGTTGGTGCCAGGTGATCGTGTCAGGAGGGTTCTGCGAGGAGTACAAGGCGACTGTGGTGTCCCTCCTGCAGCAGGACCCGGCCAGGCGGCCCACAGCGTCCCTCCTCCTCAGGAAGTCCTTCATTCTGGTTAGTTATATACTGACTTCTGCAGGGAGGTGAAGGATACTGAGGGATCCTAAACAACTTGTAGGCTTGAAAGACTACATGATAACTTAATTTAAGGTTATTTTGGTAACCTGTGTACCAGCCACTTGGGCTGGACGGTAGAGCGACGGTCTCGCTTCATGCAGGTCGGCGTTCAATCCCCGATCGTCCAAGTGGTTAGGCACCATTCCTCCCCACCGTCCCATCCCAAATCCTAATCCTGATCCTTTCCAAGTGCTATATAGTCGTAATGGTTTGGCGCTTTCCCCTGATAATTCATTTCGTTTCCTTGGTAACCTGTGAATATTTTTGTAAAAACGTTTGAAAAAGTGTGGTTTCAACAACAATTATATACTTTAAATGTAAACTGGTGGCGACTTATACTAATGTTGAGACAAACTTTGGAACTCAAGCTTATGAAACATTGTGAAATTTGTTTCGCTTATATAACTTTATGGGAAACTGTAGGATATATAAAAGTTTTAGGCCTTGTAATATTGTACAGAAATGTTCCAGTATTATAGGAATTAGTCTATAGGATTGGTAACAGGTAATTATCAGGAGGAAGCTCTACGTTAGAATGACTCCATAACACGCATAAGGGACATGTGGACAAGGAGCTTGGCTATAAGAACGAATGAGGGGGTGGAGGAAGCGTGCCCAACCACTTGGACCATCGAGAACGGGAGTCCAACACCGCGACCGTGCAAGCTACAAGGCTATCTCTGTACCGATCAGTCCAAGTGGATGGTCTATAAGAAATTAGAAACACGTATTATTTAATTGGGAATGTAATAACTGAGNTCAGGACCAAAGTAAAGTTGTTGGTTGGTCAATTCCCGCGATTTTTGTTCCTACACAAACGTGGCCACACATTTACAATGCTAACCAGATATATACATTTTCTTCTGCTCCATGGTCAGGGTTAGAGGTCTGTTAAACATATACTTTAGTGATTATTGAACAATCAACCACAGAAGGTGACTATGTGTTTTAAACTGCCACTCTAACCTACAAACATAAATACACAGATTTACGTTGTCCTACATAAACAGTGTTCGAGGTGTCTTTTACAGTGTCCGCTTGTCCCCGGTTGATATGCCTTAAACCAAACAAAACAAGGGAATACGTTTTTAGCGACTATTACGCAGTGGGCTACATACGTGAGCAAGGTACATTATTGTTATCAATGGCAATGTAAGTGAAGGCATGGTTTATCTGTCTCGTATCATAATTCAGTACCTGATAATCAGCCTCTTGCGTTATCTCTTCAGATTTCAACCTTCAAAGGCTCTGCAGGTCCTCAATTTTTGTTTAATTTCAAGTAAAACCAAATGGATCCAAACTAGGCTCTTAATGGGAGGCTTATGGCGGAATAACAAATTTGAATGTGAGGCGTATATTCATACAATGTATATGGAAGGCTTATGATGCTACAAACAATGTTCACGAGGTGATTAAAATGCTAAAACCAATAACAAGAGAGTAGCCAGTTATCAGTTGGGAGCCCGTCTTCAGAGCAAATCCAATACCTTGAGCAACAAATTGCCCCGTCAAACCACCTGGATAGTTATCTAGATATTTGTAATTGTCTGAGAGCATATTACGGTTCCAATAATAGTCTACTTGTAAACTGACAAGTTCTAAACAGAACTTCTTCTCAAGTTATAACTTTATTGTATTATAAATTTGATTGCAAAACAGCCAATACTTGTAATAATTAACATAGATCTTTTTATTTATTTATTTTATTTTATTTTTTAGATGGTAAACCCCCAAAAATCAAAGTATAAATGTTCTAAATGTGGAAATAATATTATGATACTAGGATTCATAAACAGAAAACTCAATGAGAATGTTATTCCTCACATTGGTCGTGTTCTTGTTATATGCTTCACTTTGAATCACCGTATTATATAGTATGGACGTAAATTATCCTGACAGTATATGTAATATTACATGAATGTTAGTTCTCCTGGCATACAGAAGAATAACAAAGTTATTACTGAGAATTTGGAATTAATTTTCATTCTTTAGAAAGGTGAAGAGCACGGTTGAAATATGTAAATGTATGAAGGGGAAGGGAAATATCAGGAGAAAGCCCCAAACCATTACGACTATATAGCACTTGGAAAGGGGTCAGTATAAGGATTTGGGATGGGACGGGGGGAAGGAATGGCGTCCAACCACTTGGGCAATTGGGGGATTGAACGCCGTCCTGCATGAAGCGAGACCTTCACTCTACCGTCCAGAACAATGGTTGGTGCAAATGTATGAAATGAACACGAAACAATGGTAACACACCTGGTTTCGATTCAGATAAAGCAGCCCGTCCACGCATACAAAGATCCAAGCTCGTTAATCCAGCTGCCAAACCTCATGTTTATAAATGAAAAGCGGTTTACAAACGACTCACAACTGATGACGTCCGAACACTTCCGGAACAAGTGCTTCGCTCACGTCCTCTGTTCGAACCACAATTCTATAAAAGCATATGGGTATATGCCTCACCCACATACTTCAAATACAAATAATCACCAATAGAACCTAAACACCTAACCTACGCCTAACTATACATAGAATTTTTATGTATAATAATAATATAAATTTATATGAGAACAAACCAATTTTAAATACACCATGTTAAAATTAATGAATGCGTTTGGGGAGCACGATCTCTGCTTTAAACAGAAGGATAAAAATGTCAGTGCTTGTTGCGTCGCCGTAAATAGAGGAGCGGCCACTAAAACAAGAGGTAGAGGGAGACTTGCCGCACAGTAGGGCGGGAAGTCGAGTTCATTGCGTCAGCGGATCCATGGCGTAGCGTTGTGCGCATGACGGCTACTAATATTTTTCCGGGAACTTGTATATCGGAAAGTGTAAGCAGTCCCAAATCATCAACGTGTCAAAGGGCACCCAGCCACCAGGCAGTGCCTTCGGCTGAGACATCCTATCCGACACCCCATAAACAAACTCCTTCACCCGCGGCACCCAGATAGTGGAAGAGCACCCGGGATCGGAAGCACCCGGGCATCCCGATAAGGGCCCAACACCTGACCCTCACGGGACACGACCTCAGTAGCCGGGACAAGGGTTCCCTCAGACCAGGGCAACAAAGGAGGGGGGAACCGCAGGAGACACAGGCGCGGCATCGACCCCACCACTGGGTACAGGAGCCGAGGCCTCCCCCTCCCCCGGCACACATCTTTCCTCAACACCACGACGATCGGGTCCCGATCATCAGAGGCAATCCCCCACTGTGGGGATCCAACAGCAGGTGGCGCGGAGGGGGAGGGGGGCACAGGAAGCAACTTGGAGCCCCTCACAGCCAGCCCCGTCATCTACGGCGGGGGACGCCGGAGCACCATACTCCCCACCGCCTCCCAAGGCACACCACGAAGGGGAGACACACTTCGAGCCCGCCGCGAACGCTTCGAGACAGGCCGCACCACACCACGCCCAGCATGCCCCTCCGCAGGCACGGCCATCATCTTCACATCCACACAGGCCACACCCACACCATCCGAAGAGTCCACAGGGCCACATCGCCCGCATTGTCCACATCATCCAGGGAAACAGCCTAAAAACAGCCTCTGCAAAGGGATGAAAGCATCAGAACTACAGTCGCCAACACACACAGGCACGGCAGGCACTTTCCCCTGCCGAAGCCCCCCTCCAAAACAGCAGAACCTGTGCCCCCGGGAGCCGGGACCACATCCACAGGTGGGGGCGGGACATGGACCTCCACCCGGACACCCTGCACTACACGCAGCGCAGGCGACGGCCCGACACCCACACACACCGGCTCAACAACCCCAGGGGCACGGCAGTTACCAGACGTGTCGCACAAGCCGTAGAACTCGCCTCAACAGGCGGAGCAGCAGACAGGCAATCGGGCGCCTCAGGCACAGTACCCCTCCGCCCTTAGAACCGTCCGAAGGCAACAGGGGCGGAAAATCCTCCGCGCGAAAAATATGCACCCTACCAGTTGGTCCACGTCGCACGCTGCAGCCAGATGACCCTCGTGACCACACCTATAACAGGTGCGCGGTTGACCCCGATACAGGCAGCGGAGCGTGTAACCTAACACGGACATCGACGACGGTACACTACACTTCAGCGACATCGTCAGGGTGCGGGAGCCGTCAAGCATCCCAGCACAGTGCCTGGCAAGGACCTTGTTTCTACGAACACTTGACACAGTCCCGAACCGTTCAAAACAGATTAAAAGTTCGTCCTGAAATTCGAAGGGGGCATCATACACCTCCACATACTTGACCTTTGCACGGTTGTCCTGAAGCAGCTGGACGCCCACTAAGTCCGACAGCTGCACATGTAGCACGTCCACCAGGGCGACACCAACCAACTGATGGTCCACCGGCACCGTAAATGCCAGACCAGCCGACAATGTCCTCTTCACTGGAGGTCGAGAAGTCCCCATGACAAATCCAAACGTCACCCTGCCAGTGGCAAACCACCACCACCAGGCAGGGCAACCAGCAATCGTCCAACGTAAACACTAGCCAGGAGCGGAAAGACCTCAGGAGCGTCCGACCCGGCCGGCGGTCGCCACTCAACTCCCTTTAACAGCTTAGTGTGAGGACTGGTTGGGTAAAGACCTGAGGTAAATATTGATTTGGAAATACTGTAATATTAATCTATGGAAGACGTTGCCCGTAACATAATAAACTTTGGGTTGATGGATTGTTTCTGACGAAGGTTAGACAAATATATGAAGGGCCAGAATAGTAATATAAAACGTGAGCTTTTGGGGGTCGAACGTCGTACGTTTGATCAAACAGCTGCAATAAGTGCCATTATTTTACGAGGATAGGCTGCTTAATGACGACAGGAACTGGAATCAATAATTGGCAAACGTAAGTAGGTGAGTACAACAAGGCTAGTAGGCTAGTCATTGGCAGGTTTTATGAATGTTCTCAATGGACAGTCGTCCATGAGAACACAAAACTAGAAGAGGTCCAAAAGTATGTTGTTGTTGTTTATTTAGGGGCGACGACGATCAAGGGATCGGATGCGCCCCGGGGTACCCGTTAATGGTTAATCGCGAAGCCTGGAAAGGTGGAACGCCAAGCCAAATCGTAAAACGAGTGAGGCCAATCACTAGAAACTAATATGCCATACGGCAAATATACGCACAGTCAGGCAGATGATTGGGGAGCCCCAGGAGTCCCTCAGGGTGACAAGCACCGGTCCCGCCCCACACAGAGAACACCAGGTAGCAAAACCAAAACTCGGCCCCCAACTAAAACGCAAAAAGTCATCCAGTGTCCTCCGGCAGAGCAGAAGCCGGCCGCCCACCACGCCTGAGGACACACCAGGAGCCCACCAAGACCCACCAACCCCCGGCACCTCTCGGCCAAGCCGGCCCCCGAACACCGTCACCCCGCCGGGAGAACCAGCCAGTACACGTCAAAAAAAATCTATCAACAATCCTGTGACCCAAGGCGATATGTGCGCCAAGCGTCGTACAATCGGACCGCTGAAAAGGGACGCCAAACGGCAGTAGCAAAGCCAAAACGCGAAAACAAGACGTGATCAGGCGGCACCCAGGCGGAGGAGGTGTCCAGACGTCCGCTCGGCGTCAAGGTTGAACCAGACGTCCAAAAGTATGCAACAGGGCTCGTGCCTGAAATATGAAGAAAGTCTGAGGGAACTTGATCTCACTATACTGGAGGAAAGGAGGAATAGGACAGACATGATAACGACGTACGAGATACTAAAGTGGATTGACAAAGTAGATACAGAAACAATGTTCATATTTAGGAACAGTAGAACGAGAGGACATAATTGGAAACTGGAATAACATTAGAGTTACAGAGATGCCAGAAAAAGTTTTTTTTTCAGTCTGAGAGTTGTAAATAACTGAAACGGACTAGAAGAGGAAGTTGTCGAAGCCAATTCGATGCACAGGTTTAAATGTAAATATGAAAAAAAGAGTGAAAAGGCAGAGCTTAAAATCAGACGCTCAACCTGCAAGCACAAGTAGGCGAGTACAACTTGGTGAGTATAAGCACACACACACACATGCAAAATTCAATCCATCCATATATATACACACGCCGGTAAAAACACACATCGCACACATACACAAACATCTCTACCGCAAGGAAATGCTTCAAAACAGCTCAACTTATACATACGTACATTGCCAATATTACAAACCAAGACTATCTCTGGTATGTATTTTGATAGCACATCATATCAACTGATAACACCTTTATCACCCAGCGCCGAACGACCACTGCCGTTCAGTGTCTATCATCTCGGAATCTTGATATAGAGGGTTTCACTTGCGGTTATGTGAATAATTGTTATTATTCAGTGTTCACCTGAAGAAATGGATTCGTGGACAGCCAAGCTCGTGAGTAGATTAGTGTTGGAAAATGGGTCTTACGAGATCGTGTTGTTCTGTGTTTGACTCTCAGCTTGTTTATATGAAAACCAGCCTAGTTGCCTGTCTGGTCGGCTGAAAACTATTGAGATCATGTGCCTTACCGAGTCTGTGGAGTAGGCTTGCATTTCAGTTCTCTGTTGCTCGTCCTCTAATCCTCATGTCTTTCCTGTAGGAGCACTATGCCGTCCTGGGGCACCTAGAGGGGGTGCAGTTGGCGCTGGCAGCCGGGGCGGCCGTTGATGGCAGCTCCAAGGGACTGCGGACTCCCCTCCACAACGCTGCTCGGAGCGGTAATCTGGTGATCGTGAGACTTCTGTGTGATCACCAGGCCAACACCAGGGTCAAGAGTCTCATTGACAGAGGTGAGGGCGGGAGAGTGGAGGCTTGATTACATTGTTTCGATCTCAACAAAGCTTTAGTTAGCTTGTAATTCAGGAAACTTGGTGGTTCCCTGACACTGTTTTGTGGTCAAATTAACTCTTTTACAATAATGGTTTCATTGGTGATTGTGTTTCCTTTAGTGTATCAGGGCCACCATCAGGGCTAGGAGTGCAAAATTGTAGATGATATAACGTGATTCAGCAACCACACCAAAAAATGGTTAAACCCGACAGTAGCCTCAACTTATGACTGAACAAGCGCCATAAGTTACCACTGTACAACCTATGATCAGGTTGTCTGGCGGTGTTGATCACTCACCTGACTGTTGATCACTCACCTGACAGTACTGATTGTTCATGCTGCAAATACTGGCACTCTTCCCCAGGGATGCAGCCCCTGCACCTCGCTGTGAGGAACGGCTACACGGACGTTGTCAGGGAGCTGCTGACTAGGGGCGCCGATGTTGGTGCCGCCGATAACAAAGGTGAGTTCGGTTCCCTTCACTTGACAGGCTTACGAAACCTGTACATCTTTCATAAATAATGGCGACTTGGTTAGCTTTTATTTAAAACAGTATGAGCTACGAGATTGGGTTGAGAGCGACCTCGTAGAGTTTCGAAACTTGTAACTTCTTTAATAAATACAGAATGGGCTGCCATGATTGAGGAAAGGTGTACAGGTTTCGTAAGCGGACATGTAAATGCTTGAGGAAACCTGGCCCAGAACTATATAGAAGGTGCAGACGAGGAGTCACAATAACGTGGCTGAAATATGTTGACCAAACCACACACTAGAAAGTGAAGGGACGACGACGTTTCGGTCCGTCCTGGACCATTCTCAAGTCGATTGTGACTAGAGTCATCCTGGACCACAATCGACTTGAGAATGGTCCAGGACGGACCGAAACGTCGTCGTTCCTTCACTTTCTAGTGTGTGGTCTGGTCAACATATAGAAGGTTATTAGGCTAGGGAGCCCCATTTCCCTATTTTAAACTTCTCCCATTATGACTGGAGAGATATTACAGGATGAACGCCAGTTCTTATGTTGTATCAACGACTTTTATTAATATTGATTACTCAGAGATAAATCGAACTAAGATTTTCTCACTAATATTGATATTACCGAGGTCTTTTAAGCCGTTACAGTCAATTGATGGTTTGTTGATAGTCTGGAGACATATCACCCTCTGCATAATTATTAAGGCTATCAAAACAACTTGCTGACTTACCAGCAAGTGTGCTTTACTACTGGGCAATCTTCATGGCTAAATAAACAAATCACGGCACCTTAGTGTTCACTCCTGGAGGCAGCTGCCATCTAGCGTCCACCTCGTGAACTGGTCGACGGAGAGTGAGTCTGAACGTCTGGGATTTATACATTAAACTATAATTCAGGTTTCCAGGCTGTCCACCTGGCGGCGGTCCACGGCCACAAGGAGGTTCTGGAGGTGCTGAGAGAGCACAACTGCGACCTGGACTCTCAGAACAGAGACGGAGCCACGGCCCTGCATCTGTCGGCCGAGAGCGGCCACCTGGAGGTGGTGAGGTGGCTGGTGGAGCAGGGCGCCTCCACACACGTCACAGACACCCACCTCCGCACCGCACAAGACTACGCTAAAAGACTACGTTCACATGAGGCTATTGTAGAATTTCTCCAGGGCTATAGCAATCCCATTGACCAGGTACTGATTAATATATTATGTAGAATTATATATAAATATTATATAATTTTATGAATCGATTGGTTGATTAATCAACTCGTACTTGATTTATATAGACAAGCGACAATCTTCTCCACGCATCCTTCAGCATATACATTTATTAATATACTATAAATAATGAAATATACATAGTTACATTCACTTTACTAATACCTGTTTGTCCGCAGTAGTCTCTAACATACGTAAGTGTGTTTAAGGAAATTCAGCTGTTGTATTTACGAGGTGTTCTTGCTTGCCGTATGTTGTTTTAGATTTAGCTACTCAGAACAAAGTGTCCATGTAGCACGGGCTATGGTGAGCCCGTAATGCTTGCCGTAGCTTCAAGGTTTCATATGGCCGTAATTACCTACACACACTCCTGTCTCCCACGCAGCAGGGAAGCGCCACCCAGGAGGAAGAGGAGCCGCCTGCAGGAGAATCACACTCAGCCCGCAAAAACAGCGTTGCTCACCAGAACCGAGACGTCAACCAGAGCCGTGACACCAACCAGAACCGAGACGTCAACCAGAGCCGTGACGCCAACCAGAGCCGTGACGCCAACCAGAACCGAGACGTCAACCAGAGCCGTGACACCAACCAGAACCGAGACGTCAACCAGAGCCGTGACACCAACCAGAACCGTGACGCCAACCAGAGCCGTGACGCCAACCAGAGCCGTGACGCCAACCAGAGCCGTGACGCCAACCAGAGCCGTGACACCAACCAGAACCGAGACGTCAACCAGAGCCGTGACACCAACCAGAACCGAGACGTCAACCAGAGCCGTGACACCAACCAGAACCATGACGCCAACCAGAGCCGTGACGTCAACCAGAGCCGTGACGCCAACCAGAACCGAGACGTTAACCAGAGCCGTGACGCCAACCAGAACCGAGACGTCGACCAAAACTGTGACGCCAATGAGAACCGAAACGCCAACCAAAATGCCAATGAGAACCGAGACGAAAACCGTCAACAGCAACGTCCCCAACAGCAGCAGCAGCGTCCCCAACAGCAGCAGCAGCGTCCCCAACAGCAGCAACAACGTCCTCAACAGCAGCAACAGCGTCCACAACAGCAGCAACAGCGTCCCCAACAGCAGCAACAGCGTCCCCAACAGCGGCAATCGAAAAACCAGCAGACATTACATCAGCATCAAAAACAAAAGCAGCAATTGCAACAACAACAGCCAGAGAAACAAGAGCAACTACAAGGACAGCAGCAGCAGCACAAGAACAAGACCAGCAGCACGACAGAAGACAAGCTCGCACAACACCCACTCTGCATCTACCGGTACACTACCTCCTTTTATTTCATCAAATATTTTACTGGATAAATTTAGTTTGGCGTATTCTTTTACCTACACAAAAACCAAAACGAAATAAATTTACACGAACCTGGATTCATATTTAGAATATACGTTAATCCATGCTAAGTAATATATATATAATATTTACTATGTGACCAAATAATACTTTATCTCCACTAAGTGACACAATAATGTTTCCAGAAGCCATTATCTGAACCTCCTGGGAGCGCTGACGACGCCCCTGAACAAGCCTTCAACCCCCGCCAGCCAGTCACACCCACGACAAGATCAAGCCCAACAGGCATTAAACCAACCTTCAACTGCGAACAACTGCACCACTACTCCAACCCCGCCACCACGATGTGAAGGACTCTTGCATCGTATGCTGTCTACATCGAGACTGATGACTTAGAGGGGGAAGCGGAGATTAATGATTCTCTATCTACTGATACCACAGAACAGGTATGTTAGATGTATAAAACATGAATTATAACAAAAATTGTGAAGTTAAAAGTTAAATGTTTAGTAATTTAGTTTGGCATTAGTGTAGTGCTGTTCTTAATGCAAGCATATACAAAGTTTTAAGTGCCATTGTAAGTTTTACCGGGAGATCCTTCGGGAGTTCCGATCGGATAAATTTTCATCTCTGTGCTTACACATCTTATATTTCAATATTGCAAACAGTTTTGGCCACCGTACTAAGAACTGTTATTGCCAAATTAGAAGGTGTTCGGTACAGAGCAACAAAACTGATGATATCAATATCTGGAAATAAGTGACATGAAGCCCGCTGGTGGTGGTAGGCAACCTCTGGAGTGATTTTAAGGCTACACGAATGTTTACTAACCAACCAGCAAGACTATTCTAGCCCTAGGCATTGTCCAGGACTAATGTAAAATTTCAGTGTATATACACCTAAAAGTAGGGTTTATACCTCTCGGTGTATATATTAGCTTGGTATTGGGCTTAAGGGCTATCAACCTCTGGAGAATTATTAAGTCACTACAATGCACTACAATTGTTACAAACCATTTAATTCTAGACTATATCAAGAAGTAAAGTAAACTCGGTATGCACCGACAAGTAGGCTACACCTCCTTACGTATACAATTCGCTATGTTTTTATTTAAGCATACCCTGTTAGTTGAAACAAACTGCATGCCTCACAGGAGATCGTGGAGGCCGTGTCAGCAGGAAACCACGCTGCCACAGAGAGATTGCTGGTAGCTGGGACCAGTCCAGACACCCGCAGCTCCAAGGCAGGGGAGAAAGGTTAGTGCTGCTAACATCATTTTCTCCGTGAAGCTCAAGCATGCTGGTCATGTAGTCCATTCACACACAGAAATCATATTAACGTGATGATATATATCAATGTGGTAGAGTATGCGGCTTGGCAATACCTGGTCGTAGGTTCGCGCCCACCTATAGCCCGAGAGGATTTTCTCATGTAGTACATTTTTGAGATCAGTCGCCATTTTCATAATATTCAGTACGGTACGTAACTCGCTATTTATATGCCTACACATTTGATTTTTAAGATATCAGTCTGCTGACATTCTGTTACAATAATTCTTTCTCTCTTTTTTTTTCGTCTCGTTACTCTCATTTCGTCATGCTTAATAAATATACTTCCATAAAATCTGACGAAAATTCTCACACAAATATTCAACTATCCATACGAATTTAAACAATAAACACAACAGTTGCAGGTGTTTTACAAACTGAAACTGCGAAAAATGAAATAAAGTGTAAAGTTGACAGAATATATTTGATTTATGAGCTAGAACTTCCGCCATGATGATAATTCTAAAACCTTATGACCCTAGCTAGCATTATAAGATACATTGGCATTTACCTGCAGGTCTGACGTTGATGCACTTGGCCTGCTGGAGTGGCTACCCCAAGATCGTAAGACTCCTCGCCAAGTACAGAGCCGACCGTAAGGCCACAGCCCATGGTAAGTGAGGCAGAAAACAAGTACATTAGTGTACGTCCCGGGCTACACTTGGACAGGACGGTAGAGCTGTTGTTGTTTTAGATCAGCACAGGCTATGGTGAACCGTAGTGAACTTACCTGGCACAGGAGCGGGGCAGTAACTTGCCACGGACGGTAGAGCGGCAGCCGCGCTTCTTGTAGGTTGGCGTTCAATCCCCGACCGTCCAAGTGGATGGGCACCATTCCTCCCCATTCGCCCTTTGCTACTTATCTTCACATAACTTCCAAGTGCTATGCAGTCGTAATGGCTTAGAACTTTCTCCTCATAATGCCCTGGCTACAGTGTAAAATACAGTACTGTATAACAAAATACACGTTTTTCTTTGATAGATTTTCAGCAAACGTCTGGGGGGCACAGTATGCCTAGACTACAATAATATTATTACTGGTAATATTAACGCAATTTTAATACCGATTGATAAAGCTTTTCGTATATATTTGTTGGCTAGGCTAGACATTGGTGACGTTGAGACTGGGTTTAACAAAAGGGCAATCTAAAGATGAAATATGCATAAGCTGAATTTTTAAAGTAAATGTTATCGATTTCTGTTTTAATATTTAGAATTCTGATCAATCACTTTCCAATGAACCTTCAGTCAATTGTTAATATTAAATTATAATGTATATTTCATATATGATACCATCACACTGTAAGCAATAGACCCAATACGTGCAGTGGCTTCCTAAGGATATAAATACATACGATAAATATATAAAATTTACTGCTTGCAGCAGGTTTAAATAAATACTGAGTACCAAGAACTGCGGGAAGCACTCATCATTACCAGTGTTTACTGGCATTGTCAATACTGATGACAGATTAATTCAGCCGTCTTACTCTCTTCAGGGCTGCTGGCTATACACTGGGCAGCTGTGGGCGGCCACTTACCTGTGCTGGCGGTGATGTGGGAGAAGGGCTTCAGCATCAAAGCTAGGAGTCAGGACGGGGCGACGCCGCTGCACCTAGCTGCCGACCACGGCAACATGGAGGCAGTGAGGTGGCTGGTGGAGAAGGGCGCCTACCTCAACGTTAAGGATAAGCGTGGTCGAACGCCTAAGCTCGTGGCCAAGGAGGCGGGCAACAAGATCATCGTCAAGTTCCTGCAGGACAAGGAGGATGAGGTCAGTTAAGCTAGTACCTGAAGAAAAAGCAGGTCAGTTGAACCTGAAGAAGTATAGAGAAATGTGAAGTAGTACTTGCATCAGCCAGTAAAAAGCCATATGCGATATGCATTGATTTGGTATTAGGCTTTTATATAATATATATATATATATATATATATATATATATATATATATATATATATATATATATATATATATATATATATATATATGTCGTACCTAGTAGCCAGAACGCACTTCTGAGCCTACTAAGCAAGGCCCGATTTGCCTAATAAGCCAAGTTTTCATGAATTAATTATTTTTCGACTACCTAACCTACCTAACCTAACCTAACCTAACTTTTTTGGCTACCTAACCAAACCTAACCTATAAAGATTGGATAAGTTAGGTTAGGTAGGGGTGGTTAGGTTCGGTCATATATCTACGTTAATTTTAACTCCAATAAAAAAAATTGACCTCATACATAATGAAATGGGTAGCTTTATCATTTCATAAGAAATAAATTTGTGAAAATATATTAATTCATGAAAACTTGGCTAATTAGGCAAATCTTGCCTTGCATAGTAGGCTGAGAAGTGCGTTCTGGCTACTAGGTACGACATATATATATATATATATATATATATATATATATATATATATATATATATATATATATATATATATATATATATATATAATATAAAGCCTAACACCAAATCAATGTTATTAATTGAAAAACTGATGTACAACAACCTGACACTTATACGTCTTAGTAACTAAAGTTAAAGTTTCCGTAACTCAAGATGCTGTTAATTAATGCGTTACTTTACAGCTGTCTCAGTGTTTTAGAAGTTATTGCTAGAGCTGAGGTGTAAGTGCAGCTGAAGTCTTTGCTGTTACAGATGCACTTAAGTAACCTGCAGGAGCAACGTAAGCTTGGTGAAGGAAGCTTCGGCGAGGTGATCCTTGTAAGGAGTAACAACGGCTTGGTAGTGGTGAAGAGGGTGAGTGTTGGTGAGGGTTGTAGTGGTAGTCATGTCCGGATACGAGACCTTTATGTCTGCACACGTACAAACATAAAATTTAAAATAAACAGTTCAACCAAAATAACACTTCAAGGCTACCCTCCTTAATATCATAACATGCAATATAGTGTAAATATAGGCTGTGATTGTCGGTAATGTGTACAGCAGTGTAAACAAAAGCATTCTCTCTCTCTGCCTCAGATCGACCTGTCACAGCTCCGACGGAAGCACCAAGAGTACGCCCACAGGGAGCTTAAGCTACTCAAGTCTCTGTGTCACCCCTACATCGTCGCTTACAGGGTAACGTGGCCACCAATTGGCTCATGAGGGCAACCTGTCTTTGTATTAAAAAGTATCATCCTAAATAAAAGTTATATCAACATTAATGTATGTATGTTTACTGAAAGGCAGTGTTGGTCTTCTCTAGCATCTTACATTCCCCGGCAGGGCGGAGGGTTCGAGGGCAAACATTTACACATCCATATGGAATACTGCAGCGGCGGGGACCTGGCCTCCCGCATCCAGGATCAGAAGACCGCTGGAGTCGACTTCGAGGAGCGTCTTGTCCATTGCTGGGTGCTTAGCATCTGCTTGGCTCTCAAGGTCGTCACCACAGCCTATGAACGTCTTTATTTTACATTTTCCGTTTTTCCATGTGTATCAGATAGTTTTGTATCAATATCATAGTTTAATGTGATTAAGGTGTAGATCATGGATGTAGTTATATTAGTAATTCCGACGTGTGATTCTATCCTGAAGGGCCACGTCTCCTTCCCTACAGTATATCCACGGTCGCAACATACTGCACAGGGATTTGAAGCCTCATAACATCTTCCTGACGGAGGGCGGCATCATCAAGCTGGGGGACTTCGGGTTGGCGCGCGTCATAGGCGATGCCCAGCATGCTCTCACCTCCCTGGGCTCCCCTGCTTATATGGTGTGTTGGTGATCTCTTACTGTTCCCTGAGGTAACGATACGAACACGCATCTTGTTCTGACCCTCGAGCATTTGTGTTTACTTTGTAGCTTTTTCGGATATGATTGTCAGACCAAAGTATAAAAAGTAACTTTTTTTTACTCTGTATTGAAGCTCTTGAGTGAAGTTAGTTGGCTGAATTTGGGGGGTTATAAAATTAATTTGTCTCGAGGTGATACTTAACTCCTAAACGATCTTAAGGGCTATTCATGCCCATGCTACCTCTTGGGTGGCTTAACCTTTATCAGTCAATCCTAAATGATTTGAGATTTGACTGAAAGGCGTTCGCAGACTCTACCCCAATTACACAAATACAATTAATGTGTTAATGGATACGTTGACATGTATAACCAAGCTTTCACATATTTGTTTATGAAATGTTTATCTGAAGATTGTCTAGATGTCACACTAGGTTATTTAAAACATAAATTACATGTTACCTCGTTAACTAAACGAGCGTCAATGCACTAAACTTGATTTGACTTCCACTAATTTTCTTCCCCGAGTTAAGTCAAAATCATTCATCACTTCTGGTGTGATTTACGAACCTCTTCTCTCTTACATCTTCTGGACATTTTACTCTGATGTCCAGAGTATGAACTCTGGACAGGATTCTCATTCCCGCCCTTGTGTCTCTCTCTTTACATATATATTATACATAAACTCTCAATCGGTGTGTAGAGGCGCAGCTACGGCTATTGTTCGCTGGTAAACCATTAACAGAGACCTGTGTCTCATTCCCGCCCTTGTGTCCGCAGAGCCCTGAAGTGATACGCGGAGAAGCCTATGACGCCAAGGCAGACATGTGGGCCCTGGGGTGTTGTCTCTACGAGTTGGCAACACTGGAACGAGGGTTTCCTTACAACGAGGTAGGAACGAGCTAGGCTTCTCTTACCATAGGGTAGGAATGAGCTAGGCTTCCCCTACCATAGGGAAGGAATGAGCTAGGCTTCCCCTACTATAGGGAAGGAATGAGCTAGGCTTCCCTTACCATAGAGCAACTCTAGAAGCTTTGGTTTCTCAGTGTTTAGTGTAGACAAGCCAGATTTAACAGTGAGAGAAGCTAAAGCCCACCAACATTATTCATCATTGTAAAGAAGGCTTTGAGCGTCATCTTAATGTCCCCTCAAGCAACAGTGCTCACGAAGCGCATGGAAGATTGAACAGCTATAAAAGTGAAGAGACGACGACGTTTCAGTCCATCCTGGACCATTATCAAATCAATTGTGATCACAATCGACTTGATAATGGTCCAGGATAGACCGAAACGTCGTCGTCTCTTCAGTTTCTAATGTGAGGTATGGTCAACATTTTTCAGCCTCGTTATTGTGACTCCTCGTCTGCAACAGCTATAAGTTAAAGTACACTCAGGCGGGTTGAAGTGGGTTTCCAGTAATACCAGTTCACCTAATGCTACGAAATGTTCCAATTCTCTTTCTCCTCCCGTTTATCGTCTTTCTCCTGTTGGTGCCAGGTGATCGTGTCAGGAGGGTTCTGCGAGGAGTACAAGGCGACTGTGGTGTCCCTCCTGCAGCAGGACCCGGCCAGGCGGCCCACAGCGTCCCTCCTCCTCAGGAAGTCCTTCATTCTGGTTAGTTATATACTGACTTCTGCAGGGAGGTGAAGGATACTGAGGGATCCTAAACAACTTGTAGGCTTGAAAGACTACATGATAACTTAATTTAAGGTTATTTTGGTAACCTGTGTACCAGCCACTTGGGCTGGACGGTAGAGCGACGGTCTCGCTTCATGCAGGTCGGCGTTCAATCCCCGATCGTCCAAGTGGTTAGGCACCATTCCTCCCCACCGTCCCATCCCAAATCCTAATCCTGATCCTTTCCAAGTGCTATATAGTCGTAATGGTTTGGCGCTTTCCCCTGATAATTCATTTCGTTTCCTTGGTAACCTGTGAATATTTTTGTAAAAACGTTTTGAAAAAGTGTGGTTTCAACAACAATTATATACTTTAAATGTAAACTGGTGGCGACTTATACTAATGTTGAGACAAACTTTGGAACTCAAGCATATGAAACATTGTGAAATTTGTTTCGCTTATATAACTTTATGGGAAACTGTAGGATATATAAAAAGTTTCAGGCCTTGTAATATTGTACAGAAATGTTCCAGTATTTATAGGAATTAGTCTATAGGATTGGTAACAGGTAATTATCAGGAGGAAGCTCTACGTTAGAATGACTCCATAACACGCATAAGGGACATGTGGACAAGGAGCTTGGCTATAAGAACGAATGAGGGGGTGGAGGAAGCGTGCCCAACCACTTGGACCATCGAGAACGGGAGTCCAACACCGCGACCGTGCAAGCTACAAGGCTATCTCTGTACCGATCAGTCCAAGTGGATGGTCTATAAGAAATTAGAAACACGTATTATTTAATTGGGAATTGTAATAACTGAGCTAGAGGGGAAACTGAAAGATTGTGTGGTTATTTTGAGGCTTGTGTGAACTTGAACAGTCTTGTCGTTGGACTTGAAAAGTCTTGCTAGGGTGGGAGGAGGTTGAAAAGTCATGTGGGAACTTGCAAAGACTTGTGTGGGCGGGCAACTTCTCTGGGGACTTGCAAAATCTTTTGGGGACTTGCAAAGTCTTCTAGGGACTTGCAAAGTCTTCTGGGGGCTTGGAAAGTCTTTTGAGTTACAGTCTTCCGAGGTATTGAAAAGTATCTTGGGAACTTGCATGGTCTTCTTAGGATTTGAACAAGTCTTGTTGGACTTGATGTAACTTAAAAAAAATTGTGTTAACTTAAAGGACTTACAGGAGCTCGAGGAGACTTGAAGAAAGTTAAAGTAGACTTGAATAAACTTGAAGACATTTATATGAACTTCTGGTATCTCTTAGAAATATGCTTAGATTTACTGAGCGCTCTTGGAAGTTACAACTTTATTTGTGTTCTTGTTATGAAATTAATCGTAAATAATGCTGAATCTACGCGCACAAGAATGCATAAACATTATGTTCGCATGAATACATAATACAACTGTATTTGTGTGTGTGTATGTATCTCGATTCATCCATATTTCACAATAATAACCCGTCCACCTTCTCACCCAACCATTATTACCTCATGCATCTATCCACCCACCCCACCACAGGAGGCGATGGAGAGCCAGCTAGAGGAGAAGGAACAGGACGTGACGGAGTTGAACAGAGAAGTGCTTCAGCTGAGTCAAGAGGCGGAAGAGCTCATCACACAACTGGAGGCACTTAGAGCTAGGAACACCCGACCAAACGAGAAGAAACCCAAGACGTGAACAACAAAATATCTGAAGGTGGTGAAGGAGGAAAATAAAAATATACACGAAAGGAGGTAATTGAATGTAGACGACATTAGAAATACATAAGAAACACGTGAAGTTAGATAAGCTATTTCCTGGAAAGTTCATACCAATGGGTAAACAAATTAATATATTTGAGTGCTTATTAACTCTTTCCTGATAGACACGGTACATAACACACTTGACTGATGACCCCAGAGTAATTATCAAACGAATGAATCAAGCCGGAGAGAGATCCCAGAGTAATATTTAGAGTGTGACTTGAAGCCTATCAACCGAGGAAGGATTATCGACGCCACCACAATACCATACTGACCAACCTGCGTGATTACTCTACCTTTGAACATTAGTTCAAGACTAAAGTAAACTCATAAATAAATGGGGTACACCTCCGTTTATATATATATATATATATTGGTATAGGTGTTGGCCTTAGGCATATCAACCTCTGAAGTGTTATCAAGGCCAAACAAGAGCTTAAAGGCCAACCAGCAAAAATGCTTTAGCCATAAACATTGCCTAGGACTAAAGTAAACTTTCAGTGTATATCCCTCTTTGGCAACCTGTCCTCAGGCTAGGCTTGTCCATCCATTTTAAGGTACCACGGGTTAAAAAAATTGTATTTTCTAAAATATGTTAATAATATTCCATACTACAAAGTGTTGAATAGTTAAGGCTAAATTAAGTTCCGTTGGCAATTATTAGTATTTGCAGTACATGAATGAAGCACTTAGAGAGGCGGGATTCGAACTGAGGACGTGAACAAAACACTGCTCGAGAAACACACACACGTCATCAGTCGAGTCGTGTGTTAAGTTATTTACATTCAAAATATAATTGAATATTTATATTTATCATAAATGGTAATTTATGGTGGTATCTCCTAGAAATATGCTTAGATTTACTGAACACTCTTGGAAGTTACAGCTTTATTTGGGCTCTAGTTGTGAAATAAATCGTAAATAATGCTGAATCTACGCTCACAAGAATACATAATACAGGTGTGTGTATTATGTAAGCATATATCAACATTAGAGTGCTATGTTGGAAGAGTGTAGCATTTAGTAGGCTACATGGCCTACTTGGCTATAACATAAATAACAAGGGCGGATTTGGTGGTTGGATTACCGAATATTTGGCCTGTGTCGATGAGGACGGGTTGCCCCTTTGGGTGAGGCTGTCAACTGTCCTCTATATACTAGTACCCTGAGGGATGATATGCCTTAGATTCGAAACGACGCTCTGTGCATCCATGTTAAATGACTTCAGGTGGTAATTTAACATTTTGTTAATTTTATGCTTTGTAAGACTTGAGAATAAATAATAGTTTTTCCGCCTTGTTTTGGATTTTGTCTACCAGTTATAAACAATTTGAATGCCAATATATAAGTAGACACGTAAGAGGTACAGCCCTCTTAAGTGGACACGTAAGAGGTACAGCCCTCTTAAGTGGACACGTAAGAGGTACAGCTCTCATAAGTGGACACAAATGATCTGCGAGTGGAGCAAGCAACCGATATTAAGGGCAAATAAACCCAGGGACTGAGAGGTGACGATTGTTGGACAGTTTCAACAGTTGGAATGATCAAGCCAAGATACTCTGCTGTTATTTTTATTGGGGACCAAGGACCAATATTTTCAATCAATAATAAAAATTATATATATATATATATATATATATATATATATATATATATATATATATATATATATATATATATATATATATATGTGTAAAAATGTATATGCTGTGTAAAAATTACTCACAAAAATATTTCTTTGAATCAGTCAAGATAAGAGCTGAATATCTTGACAGATAAATGTTTTATCTTAGCGTGTCACTGATAGTGTGTGTGTGTGTGTGTGTGTGTGTGTGTGTGTGTGTGTGTGTGTGTGTGTGTGTGTGTGTGTGTGTGTGTGTGTGTGTGTGTGTGCGCTCACCAAGTTGTACACTCCTACTTGAAACGACAGGCTCGAGTTCCAACTTTTTGACGCCCAGACGGCTGTGATGGATACCTTCATTCAATGTTATCTCGATCCCAGGCTTAAAGAGGCATGGGCATAGTATATATGACCATCAAGCTGATGGTCACATATACACACACACACTCATATAAGCTTTGAATATACCTGTTTTACTGCCTATTCAGATCGACGGAGAGAGTGAGAGAGACACTGAATATCAAACCTGTATATTCCTTATTTCCCGCGTACCCTCACACACACACACACACACACACACACACACACACACACACACACACACACACACACACACACACACACACACACACACACACAAACACACACACACACAAACACACACACACAGAAGTTGGACTGGCGAACAGTAACGAGTGGAGTACCTCAAGGATCGGTGCTGGGACCAATTCTATTTCTAATATATGTTAACGACATGTTTACAGGAGTAGAATCCTACATGTCGATGTTCGCGGATGAGGCAAAGTTGATGAAAAGAGTTGTGACAGATGAGGATTATAGGATCCTCCAAGAGGACTTGAACAGGTTGCAGAGATGGTCAGAGAAATGACTACTAGAGTTCAACACGAGAAAATGTAAAGTTATGGAAATGGGACTAGGTGATAGGAGACCAAAGGGACAGTACACAATGAAGGGGGAACTGCCTAACTGTGCGACGCGAGAAAGAGACCTGGGTGTGGACGTAACACCTAATCTAACTCCTGAAGCCCATATAAATAGGATAACGACAGCAGCGTACTCTACACTGTCAAAAGTAGAACATCATTCAGAAACCTAAGTAAGGAGGCATTTAGGGCGCTTTACACTGCCTACGTGGAAACCCAGATGAGTCACAGAGATGTTAGGAAGGTTTCTTTTAGCGTGAGAGTAGTGGAAAAATGGAATACACTTAAGGAGCAGGTTGTGGAAGCAAACTCTATTCATAATTTTAAAACTAGGTATGATAGGGAAATGGGACAGGAGTCATTGCTATAAACAACCGATGGCTCGAAGGGCGGGATCCAAGAGTCAATGCTCGATCCTGCAGACACAAATAGGCGAGGACACAGCCCCGTCCTCCCACATTGCAACCTGGCCGCTCCAGCTCACCCAGACTTCTGTGTTCCTGTGGAGTCCATCGGTTATCAATCCACATCTTATCAGCGATGATAAATCGAGCACAGCATTCCTCGATGTGGGTAGCCAGTATTATCAGGGTCCACTATCACCAGTACCTACCATCTCCATCCTCAGTGTACCGGGAACCTCCTCCACACCACAGGTACCGGGAGTTATTGGTTTGACACTGACCCGTTAAGCGTCTTGCCTCCTCCAGTACTATCTACTGGGCCCCCTAGCATCATCTGCTGGAAGGTGGTCCTCCATTAGTCTACTGTTGGTGTTTTGCATAGCAGGAGTTTGCAGGTTAGTCCGGAGTGTAATAGTGTGTGTGTGTGTGTGTGTGTGTGTGTGTGTGTGTGTGTGTGTGTGTGTGTGTGTGTGTGTGTGTGTGTGTGTGTGTGTGTACTTACCTAGTTGTGCTTGCGGGGGTTGAGCTCTGGCTCAACCTGCATGAAACGACGGTCTCGCTTCATGCAGGTCGGCGTTCAATCCCCGACCGTCCAAGTGGTTGGGCACCATTCCTTCTTCCCCCGTCCCATCCCAAATCCTTATCCTGACCCCTTCCAAGTGCTATATAGTCGTAATGGCTTGGCGCTTTCCCCTGATTATCCCCTGTGTGTGTGTGTGTGTGTGTGTGTGTGTGTGTGTGTGTGTGTGTGTGTGTGTGTGTGTGTGTGTGTACTATTCGTGCCTGTAGTATCGAGTATGTTAGCTCTTGGACCCCGCCTTTTATTTACCGTCGGTCGATTAACGTACTGACTCCCTGACCTATTTTTCTATCATATTCACTACATATATCACACACACACACACACACATCTCCATGATGCAGACCGTAGCAGCTGTCTCTCAGATACCAATCTACCGCTAGGTGAACAGAGGCATCAGGTCAAAAAACAATGCCCATTTGTTTCTGCCTCGACCGGGACTTTTAGGACTTATACTGTCAGTGCATTTCACTTATTGCCCGGCCGTACGGGACGTGAATATTATTTTGCCTGGAACTGAACTGGAACAGACATTTACCTGCCCCGTTTTCTGCTTCACTATTTAGGGGGGTAACCCGTCAAATATGACGCACCACTAATATATAAATGCTTCGTTGACCAGACCACACACTAGAAGGTGAAGGGACGACGACGTTTCAGTCCGTCCTGGACCATTCTCAAGTCGATTGTGACCATTTACAATCGACTGGAGAATGGTCCAGGACGGACCGAAACGTCGTCGTCCCTTCACCTTCTAGTGTGTGGTCTGGTCAACTTACTTTAGCCACGTTATTGTGCCTCATCGCCTGCATATAAATGCTTCCTATGGGCGACCTGAGGAACAGTACAGGCGCGCATAGCCTACTCAATACGAAAATGTCCCAATCGAGATTTCTGAAAAATTCCTGAAAAAGTTATAGTCCCCATGGCGTATTGGTAAAACATTCGCCTGGCGTTTTGCGAGCGCTTTGACCCGGGTTCGTATCCTGGTCGGGGAGGATTTACTGGACGTCAGTCCTTAACTGTAGCCTCTGTTTACCCCACAGTAAAATGGGTACCTGATTGTTAAATGATTTGGCGGGTCATATTCCGGGAAATATTAGGATTAAGAACTTGCCTCAAACGCTATCCGTGCTAGTGGCTGTACAAGAATGTAAGAACTCTTGTATATATATATATATATATATATATATATATATATATATATATATATATATATATATATATATATTATATATATATATAAATTTCAACAATATGATTGGCGAAATTATATATATATATATTATATATATATATATATATATATATATATATATATATATATATATATATATATATATATTGTTATAATGCTGTTTTAACATAAGTAGAGACATGAGCACCAAGAACTTCAGTAAAGTTAATCCGATAATATAGAAGTATCGGGCAGCCTTGTAACCATCTTCCTACAATTAAATATCACATAAACACAAAAAGTATCGATATTTTCTAGAGAAGTAGAGAAATAAACATATATTGCCCCATATCCCAGCAGCACAAGAGACGCCAGACATCACCATGGTGGACGCTTGCCCAAAATGCAACAGGTACTACACCAGATCGAGAATCCCCATGGTAGGGAGCTGGGGCAACGCCTGCAGGGAGTGCATCATCAAACAGCAACAGAGCCAACTCCCAGAGTGCGGGGCGTCCCGGCCCACCACCACCACCTCTGACCCCACAACTGTGGCCTTGGGCCGCAGAGAGCTCAGCAAGAGGGACGCCCCAAGGATCCTTGCTGGTAATTCTCAGCGGCAGGTGAGAGGATATGGTGCGCCTTCGGCTTGGTTCAGCGTTGGGTTTAGGTGTTATTCTCTGGAAGGTTATTAAGGTCATTATAATAGCTTATACTGACCAACCGGCAAGTATATTTGATCCCTGAACATACTCCAGTACTAAAGTAAACTCGGTGAAGCATCGAGAAGCGTGTATATACACCTTTGGGTATATATATATGGTGTGGCTTATGGGAGCTACGTTGGATTACATGATATTCACAGATAACACTTAACGGTCTTAAGTGAAGGGAGGCTTTCCTTTCTATGTTTCTCTGAGCTAAGCCAATAACTAAGTATGCACAAGTTTATAAACAAATCATTACTTTAATATATTTGCATAATATTTAATTTTGTTGGAATATTGTCGGAAAAAAATAGCACGCACTAAGAGGTGAATTATTTACAACATTGGAGCAACGAATTATATGACAGTTTTTAATTGAATTTTATTTTGAATTGCTTAATAATCTACGAATGAAATTATTTTATGCTTTGAGTTCCTGCCTATACACATCCATGAGTCAGTTCCTGTGATTATTACTATGAGTAATAATATTCCTGCATCATCCACACTCATTCATTAAACTCTTTATTTGTTGTTCACTGATTTCCTCTCAAGACGGGAATACCAGTCATCAAGGAGTCGAGGAAGTCGGTGGACTATCAAGCTTTGGTGAACGCTAGGCTACCCGGCCACATCCCCCCCACACACCGTCAGCTACGCCCGCCAGAGGTCCACCGTGGGACCCCAGCACGGACCCTTCCCACGGACTACAGCCAGGAGCTAAGGTCAGTGGCCAGGCCAGGGTCATCTGGGGTACAGGGTCATCTGGGGTACAGGTCATCTAGGGTACAGGGTCATCTGGGGTACAGGTCATCTGGGTACAGGGTCATCTGGGGTACAGGTCATCTGGGGTACAGGGTCATCTGGGGTACAGGGTCATCTGGGGTACAGGGTCATCTGGGTACAGGGTCATCTGGGGTACAGGTCATCTGGGGTACAGGGTCATCTGGGGTACAGGGTCATCTGGGGTACAGGGTCATCTGGGGTACAGGGTCATCTGGGGTACAGGGTCATCTGGGTCACTGCATGTTCCTATGTCATTCTCTTTCACAGGCAGGAGACAACAATACCTGAGTGTACAAGGAAAACACGGAAGGTCTTCCCTGTATTACACACACAAATCACAATAGCGTGATGCATCAAATGAACAAATCCACAAGGGCCGTGACGAGGATTCGAACCTACGTCCGAGAGCATCCCAGACGCTGCCTAAATCTAAACTGGATCCAGCAGCCTCTCCGAGACGCAAACCAGGATTTTATACAACTCCCCCCATGCACTCGAGCTATGTCAAAAGGCCGTTCTATTCAATAGGCACAATAGTTTGTGCCTCGGAGAGGCTGCAGGATCCAGTAAGTTCAGTAGAACTTCGGTTTCAACTCCTTTTGACCATGTCGTAGCTCAGTCGATTAGGCAGTGTCTGGGATGCTCTCGGACGTAGGTTCGAATCCGTCACGGCCCTTGTGGATTTGTTCTTCTCTGTAATTTCCCACGTGGTAGTTTTTGAGAGTTGAACAAAGAAACCTTTCAGGGCCTATATACAACCCGAGAGAGACCCACTCTTGAGTATGCAGCCCCGGCATGGAACCTTCCCCTAAAAAATCACAAGACAAAACCCGAACAGTTGTTCACGATCTGGAGGAATTCACGACAAAAGACTTAGAAAACTGGACCTTACCACAAAGGAGGACAGCAGGAATAATGAGGGATACATTAACGACGTGTAAGATTCTTAAGGTAGTCGTCAAATATATAAAGAAGCTATGTTTAAAGTGTGGACCATCTGAACGTTGGGTCAGAGATGGAAACTAGAGACACATGTGAATCAGAAATGTCAGAAACAGGTCTTCAGTGTTTGAGTCTTAACGAAATGGTTCGATACAAGTAGTTAAGCTAATTCAAAACAGAATTTTAATGTAATCATAATACGAAAAATATAACTCAGTCATTACAATGAACTAGTTATTCTAGACAGTATGTTGAACTCAAATTTTGCTACAATGTACTTTTAAATACTCTTGTTTTATCTGCTAATTAAAGGATCTGCCCGAAACGTTATGTGTATTAGTGGCTTCGCAACAATGTAAGAACACCAATGTAATGTACTCTCCAAACCCAATGTACTTTCCCGTATATAAATAAATAAATTTCAAAATCGTCAACCCTTTATCCATATCTTGGTAAGTATATCTAGGTGAGTACACACACACACACACACACACACACACACACACACACACACACACACACACACACACACACACACACACACACACACACACACACACACACACACACTGAAACGCACTTGAAAACTTTGCTTTCATGTTTTCAGACCATCACTAATATCTAGATCATTATCCAGGCCAGTACTCGCCAAACAGTTACGCAACCATTACGAACCTCTACATTTTTTCTTAATCTGTGGCGGCTTTCTTTACACTTGTTAAACAGTTAATGAGCATCAAAACTTTCCCAGTTAAATGTTGTTATTGTTATAAACAGCCTCCTAGTACTTCAGGGCTCATAAGCTGTTTAATAAATGTAAACAAAGCCGCCAAAGATTAGAAAAGATTTACAGGTTCGTAAGTACTTGCGTAAATACTTGATGAATCCTGGGGCCATATTCACGAAGCAGTACGCAAGCACTTACGAACATGGTGCCAGATTCACGCAGCAGTTAGGCAAGCACTTATGAACGTGTACATCTTTTCCCAATCTTTGGCGACTTTGTTTACACTTATTAAACAGTTAATGAGCTCCGAAGCACCAGGAGGCTGTTTATAACAATAACAACAGTTGATTGGCAAGTTTTCACGCTCGTAAACTGTTTAATAAATGTAACCAAAGCCGTCAAAGATTGAGGAAAGATGTACACGTTCGTAAGCGCTTGCGTAAATGCTTCGTGAATCTGGACCCAGGCCGGCTGACCGGGAATTAGCATCACTTCACCCTAAGAGAGTTGACCCTGAGCAGCCGTGGAGTGCGGACGTGTCCCTCCGTGACTGCTAGGGTAGTCAGCCGTTTGATCGCCAGGTGGCGGGGCGTAGCTGCCCCCCCCCACCCCCAGTGTTGTTGCCTGACTGGCGGAGTGCAGACGTGGCAGGTGTTGGACTCACCATGGGTGGTCCCCTACCAGCGATTAAGCGCGTGAACTCCGTAGGCCTGGAGTTCTCTGGACGTGCTGGGTATCCAGAGGTAGCGGTGGTGCTGTGTGACATGCTTCATGTCCCGGTGCTCGATGTCGACGGAATTGAGCTGGTGACTGCTCATCGTGTTGTCATCAAGCTGGCGACGGAGGAGGTGTACCGTGCCTTCCTCAGTCGCTACGAGGGACGCTCGTTGTCATTGCTGGGGGGTGCCGGCTCAGTCACCATATCAGACAGGAGTGGTGCGCTGACCTATGTCAGTGTGCATGGGGCGCCACTAGAGTTTCCCGAGGATCTTCTGCGGCGTTATTTCCGGCGGTTTGGGCCCGTCATCAGTGTGAGGGTCAACACGATATCCTCAGGGAGGTATGCCGGGAGGCGGACTAACATTCGCACCTTGGGTATGCGCCTGCGGTCGGACATTCCATCTTCGGTCCGGCTTCTGGGATGTTACATCCGGGTGTACTATGCCCGGCAGCCTAGGACCTGTTTCCGGTGTGGCTTGATGGGGCATCAGGCTGCCGGGTGCGAGGCGGATCCGGTTGCACCTGTCAACCTCTTTAGGGAAGAAGATTTCCCTCCGCTTCCCCTGGACGAGGACTTCGGGGATGCGGAGACCGACCGGCTCGATGTTGCGGCTCCCCCGGCGTCCCCTGACGTTTCCCCGGATGTCGCCGGCCCTCCTCAGGCTGTTGCGATGATATCGGTGGATTCTCCTGATCCTGTTCGTGTTCCTGTCCCTGCTGCTCCAGTGGCCCATTGTGCTGCGCCCTCCTCATCGCATGTTCACCTGTCTTCAGATGCTGCGCCTGGCCCTGTCTCCTCGACTCGGATCACAGATGCTGAAGTGGCTGTGGGGTCCCCGGTTGTGTGTGGTCCGGTTCCCCCTGCGGTTGAGGCTGCTGCGGTCATGAGACGAGTACGCGCGGCTTGTGATGCCCGTGGGTCTGGGTCCGCTTCCGGTTCCGAAGATGTGCGCCCGGTGCCCAAGCGGTCCAGGCGTTCGTCTACTGCATGGGCTGATGTGGTGGATTCTGACGCTGATGGGTTCTCGGGAATTGAGGTAGTGGACGCTGACGTCCATGTATCTGCTGATGCCAAGGATTGTGTATATGATTCGCCTCCTGTGGCTTCTGTCGGCAGTTCCCCGCAGTGGGGGGTGGTTGCACCTCCAGATGTTGGTGAAGGGGGTGCTGGTGCAGGTCGGGACCTCGTGTTGGTTCTGAGAAGGATGTTCGGAGAGAGGAGCCCCCACGGGTGTCCCGTCCGGTGGTTGCTGCGAAGCCCTGTGAGGCTGCCGCGGTTACAAGTGCGCTGCCCGTTGCCTGCGCCGGTAAGAAGGAGCCTGTCCCGTTCATCTTAGCCAACGGCGTGGCGTATCATACGACGTCCAACCCTGTAGAAATTACCTTTCATGACCGAGTGGAGCCTATTCCGTGGTGCCCCACGACTGTCTGGGTTCCAGCGTATAGGGTATTTGCTAAGGGTGTGCCGATTTCGATGCCCGATCCTCGGACGACCCTTCGTCCCCCTCTTACGGAAGCTATTCTGGCGATGTGGGAGGCGTATTGTACTCTTTTCCCGGCTGCAGAGTGGCCGGAAAAGTATGCGCAGTCCTGATAGTCTGTGTGCTTGCGGTGGATATCGGGTGTGTTTTGGATTTTAGTCTGTTATGTGCCCTTCCGGCCGATGTTTTCTAAATGTCCCTGTTCTTTTGCTATGCCTTTTCATGATCTATGTTTCTTTAATTTGTTGTATTATGTGCTCTTTTGGCTATGCCTTTTCATGATCTATGTTTCTTTCATTTGTTGTATTATGTGCCCTTCTGGCTATGATGTTCGATCTCTGTTCTTAAATTATTATGTTTATTTTTTCTTGTTCTTCTCTGCTTATTTTGTGTATTGAGGTGTATTTTGGTCTCGGTCCTTCAGGCCGGTGTTAGGTTTGTTTGTTGTGTACCGATGGTTTTGTACTGTTTGCTATGCGCCTGTGTTTTTTGCTCTTTTGCATTTGTTTATCCTTGTAATGCTTTTGTTTATACTTTGTGCTGCATGTGTTTACCCTTTGTCCTGTATTTTCAATACATTTTTGAGTTTGTACTTTGTTATGCTGTGCTGTCGGCCCTTCTGGCTGATGGGTTTTTTCTTTGTTCTCTGTGGTTTGTACTGTGTCTCTTTGTTTTTTATTGTATTTAATTTGCATGTTTGCATGTAAAAATAAAAATAAAAAAAAAAAAAAAAACNTATATTTGCAAGAACAATTACGGTATTTACAAAGAAAATTACGCTATTACAAAAAAACAATTACGATATTTACAGACAATTACGCTATTTACAAAACAATTACAATATTTACAGACAATTACGGTATTTACAAAGACAATTACGATATTACAAAGACAATTACGGTATTTACAGACAATTACGATGTCAGTGTGTGTAAATTAAGCTAAATAAAGCGTATTACAACTAAGAGTAATCAGTTATCAGCATAACTGATAAGACCAGCCCCGTTCTCACAAAACTATACCTAACCTTCATTAATCTTTAAACATATATTCAACAACTTCCTCTTTCCCACATAACGAGTCTCTGCCACCATCTGTAGCTGGTTGTATGCGAAGAGAGTTGTTTGGGTGTTATTTAGGGGCGAGATAAGAAGCACTTAGGGGTTGGGTAGGTACTGACCTTTAAGGGAGAGGATGAGGGAGCGCGGGTCGACACGTCCTGCTTCACCACGGCCACAGGCACACTGAACCATGGAGCGATCCGGTTATAGTTACTGACCAATATTATAGTTCTCCCACTGTCTGTCTGTCTCCCACTGTGGTACTCCCACTGTCTGTCTCCCACTGTGGTACTCCCACTGTGGTACTCCCACTGTGGTACTCCCACTGTCTGTCTCCCACTGTGGTACTCCCACTGTCTGTCTCCCACTGTGGTACTCCCACTGTCTCCCTCCCACTGTGGTACTCCCACTGTGGTACTCCCACTGTCTGTCTCCCACTGTCTGTCTCCCACTGTGGTACTCCCACTGTCTGTCTCCCACTGTCTGTCTCCCACTGTGGTACTCCCACTGTGGTACTCCCACTGTCTGTCTCCCACTGTGGTACTCCCACTGTCTGTCTCCCACTGTGGTACTCCCACTGTGGTACTCCCACTGTCTGTCTCCCACTGTGGTACTCCCACTGTGGTACTCCCACTGTGGTACTCCCACTGTCTGTCTCCCACTGTGTCTCCCACTGTGGTACTCCCACTGTGGTACTCCCACTGTGGTACTCCCACTGTCTGTCTCCCACTGTGGTACTCCCACTGTGGTACTCCCACTGTGGTACTCCCACTGTGGTACTCCCACTGTGGTACTCCCACTGTGGTACTCCCACTGTCTGTCTCCCACTGTGTCTCCCACTGTGGTACTCCCACTGTGGTACTCCCACTGTGGTACTCCCACTGTCTGTCTCCCACTGTGGTACTCCCACTGTGGTACTCCCACTGTCTGTCTCCCACTGTGGTACTCCCACTGTGGTACTCCCACTGTCTGTCTCCCACTGTGGTACTCCCACTGTGGTACTCCCACTGTCTGTCTCCCACTGTCTGTCTCCCACTGTGGTACTCCCACTGTCTGTCTCCCACTGTGGTACTCCCACTGTGGTACTCCCACTGTCTGTCTCCCACTGTGGTACTCCCACTGTCTGTCTCCCACTGTGGTACTCCCACTGTGGTACTCCCACTGTCTGTCTCCCACTGTGGTACTCCCACTGTGGTACTCCCACTGTCTGTCTCCCACTGTGTCTCCCACTGTGGTACTCCCACTGTGGTACTCCCACTGTCTCCCTACCACTGTGGTACTCCCACTGTCTGTCTCCCACTGTGGTACTTCCACTGTCTGTCTCCCACTGTCTGTCTCCCACTGTGGTACTCCCACTGTGGTACTTCCACTGTCTGTCTCCCACTGTCTGTCTCCCACTGTGGTACTCCCACTGTGGTACTCCCACTGTCTGTCTCCCACTGTGGTACTCCCACTGTGGTACTCCCACTGTCTGTTTCCCACTGTGGTACTCCCACTGTCTGTCTCCCACTGTGGTACTCCCACTGTGGTACTCCCACTGTCTGTCTCCCACTGTGGTACTCCCACTGTGGTACTCCCACTGTCTGTCTCCCACTGTGGTACTCCCACTGTGGTACTCCCACTGTCTGTCTCCCACTGTGGTACTCCCACTGTCTGTCTCCCACTGTGGTACTCCCACTGTGGTACTCCCACTGTCTGTCTCCCACTGTGGTACTCCCACTGTCTGTCTCCCACTGTGGTACTCCCACTGTGGTACTCCCACTGTCTGTCTCCCACTGTGGTACTCCCACTGTGGTACTCCCACTGTCTGTCTCCCACTGTGGTACTCCCACTGTCTGTCTCCCACTGTGGTACTCCCACTGTCTGTCTCCCACTGTGTCTCCCACTGTGATACTCCCACTGTGTCTCCCACTGTGGTACTCCCACTGTCTGTCTGTCTCCCACTGTGGTACTCCCACTGTCTGTCTCCCACTGTGGTACTCCCACTATCTGTCTCCCACTGTAAGAGACAAATAAAATAAATAAAACTCCATCTGTCTTCCACTGTGGTACTCCCACTGTCTGTCTCCCACTGTGGTACTCCCACTATCTGTCTCCCACTGTGGTCCAAACTGTATAAACTATTACTAATATTCATGTTATATTGCTTTGTCATTGGTATTAGCAGATTTGTTAGAAAATTCTCACCAAATTATATAGGATAAGTCTTCTTTAATCATAACTTGTTAAAGTTTGCAATATGATGATATCCACAAGAATGAATAAAGTAAATACAAAGCTTAAGGAATGAGTTAATAAAAATACCTAATATATCAGCAGGGTATTTAACCTTATTAAGCTACGGGGTTTATATATCAGTGTTTAATGTAATTTAAACACTGATATTTAATGGTACATTTAATTTAATGGGAATTTAATGGTAAATAATATAGCTGGTGCCATCTATCTGCATAAAAATGCACTAACAACATGTTAGGTTAACAGCAGCCCATACGGTACAGCTGATGCCATCTGTTGGCGTAAAATTACACTCTTAACAAACAGCATGTAAGATACAGGTGGTGACATCTATTGGCAGAACATTGCACTATTAACAGGCGAACAGCAGCCCATAAAGGCCGAGTGTTGTGCTGAAGGAACCCTTCCCCGAGCTTGTATCTCATTGGTAGAAACTCTTTGTTGACATTCCCTGACAGCCAATCACAGCAAGGGATCAGCCAAATGTTCCAACACATAATAATAAAAATCTCCCGTGTACAGCACACCAACCCCGATTATGACATTCTCTCACAACTTTCAACTGCCCAAAATGAGGACTTTTCAAACATTTAAAATTGTAAAGTTAATAATTAGATATTGCAGGAAATAACAGTGATAAAAGAATGGCTTGGTTACTTGATTAGTGACGTCATCATAGATGTTACAATGCCCGGCTTCTTATAATTATACTCTATGTTTTGATTTATATATAAGAGGGGTAGAAATAGCCTAATTAAGCTACTCTATCCCTTTGGGATGTATTTTTTTATAATATGTATATATAAATATGTATGTATTATATATATATATATATATATATATATATATATATATATATATATATATATATATATATATAGGCAGTGATTTTTCTTAATTAAATAAAACTCAAATTGGTTTGAATTAATATTACTGCACATTAGGTGCAAGGAGGGGCAGAATAGATCATCAAAGTGAGGAGGGCATTGCAAAAAAAATTACCAATGCCTCTGAGAATTTTGTAGGTCGTGATCATGTCTCCCCTAACTCTTCTGTCTTCCAGCGACGTAAGGTGCATTTCCACACTGTTTTTGAGTGAGTGAGTTTGTTTCTACCAATGAGATACAAGCTGGAGAAGGGTTCCTTCAGCTCAACACTCGACCTTTATGGGCTGCTGTTCGCCTGTTGATAGTTTAATTTTTATGCCAACAGATGGCATCAGCTGTACCTTATGGGCTGCTGCTAAGCCCACTGATGACGTTACTAGTCAAGTGGCCAAGTCATTATCACTGTTATATCCTACATTAATTAATTAATTATCATTAACTTGACAAATTTCAAAGTTTAAAAAGTTCATATTTTCGGCAGATTAAAGTTTGTAAGAAAATGTCATAAGCGGGGTTGGTGTGCTGTACACGGGAGATGTAATTATTAAGTGTTGGAACATTTGGCTGATCCCTTGCTGTGATTGGTTGTCAGGGAATGTCAACAAAGAGTTTCTACCAATGAGATACAAGCTCGGGGAAGGGTTCCTTCAGCACAACACCCGGCCTTTATGGGCTGCTGTTCGCCTGTTGATAGTGCAATGTTCTGCCAATAGATGTCACCACCTGTATCTTACATGCTGTTTGTTAAGGGTGTAATTTTACGCCAACAGATGGCATCAGCTGTACCTTATTGGCTGCTGTTAACCTAACCTGTTAATAGTGCATTTTTATGCAGATAGATGGCATCAGCTGTATTATTTACCATTAAATTCCCATTAAATTAAATGTACCATTAATATCAGTGTTTAAATTACATTAAACACTGATATATAAACCCCGTAGCTTAATAAGGTTAAATACCCTGCTGATATATTAGGTATTTTTATTAACTCATTCCTTAAGCTTTGCATTTACTTTATTCATTCTTGTGGATATCATCATATTGCAAACTTTAACAAGTTATGATTAAAGAAGACTTATCCTATATAATTTGGTGAGAATTTTCTAACAAATCTGCTAATGCCAATGACAAAGCAATAACATGAATATTAGTAATAGTTTATTCAGTTTGGACCGACTCAATGATAGCCTCTTAATTGGGACCAATTCCTTAACTGATAACTCGTTACAAAATGCGTTTGAATATAAATTCTCACCCCCTGTTCCCGCCCCTCCGCTTAACCCTTCATAATATATATATATAGATGGATGAACAGGTAGATATGTGGTTAGATACATGGGAGACAGACAGACCCCGGGTAACGCCGAGTACCCCTCTAGCAAATTATTATATAGATGAAGGAGAGAATATTATAAATGTCAAGAGCGCTGGGATGATTGGCGGGAACTTGATGTTGCCGCCGCCCGCTGTGTCAGACAGTTAGTTTAGTTTACTTATTATGCACCCCATATCCATCCTGCTGGCGGTAGTGGAAAGGGTAACAGAGGCACATAATGGTCTCAGGGGACTGAACCCCACATTTTATTTAGCTAAGTAAGTTACAGTCTTGATGAGCAAGTTAAACATTTAATTTATATTGTTGCATTATCAGTGGGTTCGAGGCCAACCACGTGTATATAGTCTCCAAGCTGAGCAACTGACATGTGTGGAGAGATAGTGTCACAATTGATATATTTATCCTGTTTCACGCCCACCTTCCTGTGGGCAGTGGTGGAAAGGTTACACTTCACTCACTTGGGGAATATTTGTCTAAAATTTTTGGTAGTAAAACATTTTTTTTATGAAATATTTACAAATTTCTTAAACATTTGTTATATAATTGTCTCAGAATTCACGTATCTTTTCGCACTCCATCACAGTGACGGAGGGTTTGCGAATAATTTTGTTGACACAATTTACATTTGTTAAGGTCTACATCAGCAAATAATGAAAATTCCCTTATAACCGAATCTAATCCGAGCAGTAGCAACATCTAGAAGTCTGCTGATTTTATTGGATAAACCATAGATGTGTATCTCATCTTGCATGATAGTACGATGATAGATGGAATTACTGGTGTCGATTTCACTTTGCCTCAGATCTACAAGATTTTGTTGGTGTTTTTGGTGTACTGCTGCTCTCAGATTGCTCATTGACAATCCAAGGTTACACTCAACTCCTTGTTGGAAAGCAGATTCTTTGCCTAACTCATCCTCTATCATGCATTTGAAGGCCAACTTGGGAAGGACTCCTCATAAAACGACTTATATTACAATAGTTATAACTTGAGAAGAATCTCTGTTTACGACAAAGGTTTATTCGCCAGTTTACATGTAGATTATTACTGGAACCATAATATGCTTTCAGACCATCACATATATGGAGATAGCTATCCAGGGGGGAGGTTTCTCATGGTAATGGATCCTGAGAACGGGCTCCATTATCCACTAAAGATCTAATGTATGCAAGGTACTCTACATCATTTTAACAATTCTGACATTGGCACCACGAGTATAAGGAGTTATGATATGTTTAGAACTGAGAACTAGAGTACGGACAGCACAGAACATCCACTAAATGTGTGACATTGTAATTGCCAGAATTAGGCTGGGATATCCATAGCTATGGCAGGTGGCTGCAGGAATTAAATCCCGTAATAGTTAGCACTTAATTAAGTTGTAAATTATGTGAACAATAGCTATAAGACATACTCCAGCACTATATCTTTGATTGCCCTGGTAAGGATTTCATACCAGATGGTATGAGATATTTTGATCGCTGTAACTACTTTAAACACACGAATATTGGATAATATTCTTTTGTTTTAGCTACTCAGAGTTGGTTAGTGCAAGCTAATAGAGTAGACGCGTATTTTCACGTTCTCTCCTGATTCCATGAATGACTAACCATCCTGGAGTTGGGGAGATTATTTATTTATTCATTCAAATGTAAGACGGCACAATGGGTTGCTATAGGGGTACATATGCTGGTGGGTGAGTAATGTAGTACATTCTTACAAAGCAAGCATAACGTTTCAGGCAGGTCTAACAAGTAAGGGTAATGATAGTTACTGTACATTGCAACAAAAATTTGAACTCATAGGTAGATTTTGACCTACACTCTGCAATATTTCATATAGAATAGAGTAGCAGTACAATGCTGTGCATAACTAAGCTTGTTGAAACAAAAAATAGAGATGATGAAGTGTGAGAAAAGGACGCCGCCGCGCGAGAGACTTTTGTTTCAGCCACAAGTTTCAACTTTGTTTACACTTGGGAGGAGGGCGAGGCTGGCTAGTGAACGAGGCACTTTACTTGCTCCTGGAGGCTACAGCGAGCAGTAACGAGCAAGTTTTAGGTTTGTGACTGATGGAAGGAGGTTTGAGAGGCGGTGAAGTGATGTGTCGGGGTAAGGTAACGAGGCTTAAGGTTTTCTAAGCCTCGCCCGAGTCTACAATATTTGAATACCCAGCCCCCTGAATATTTATTCATATATACAATTAGGTACATTGGCTTTGTGTCAGTACATAACATTGATATTCTTGCATTTTTGCAAAGCCACTGATACACATAGCGTTTTGGGCAGGCTTAATTTGATGAAAGCTTTCCAGTTCCGCTATATGTATAATTTGCCTGTGTGTTCTATGAGGACTTTATATATGTACATAAACCTATGTACTGTATTTGAATACATAGGTCTATACTGTTTCGATCTAATGTCGAAAATGTTTTTTCCTGTTTGTGCAGGTTCAGTTCAGTATCCAAACAGCAAAGTGCCCCTCTGGCCAATACTCGACTGTATATCCATAGTCATAGATTTGCTAGGTTATATTATTCAGATAATTAATATTAGTATATTTAAAGAGGTCCAAAGTTGTATTCAGTCACTTCAGTCCAAGTTGTATTCAGTTCACAACACTCCTGGGGCCAAGTTGTATTCAGTCATGTTGATGCGTAAGTTTTTTTTCTGCAAGAGCCCAATAACTTAGGAGTCAGTATGTTGACTATAGGACAAAGTTTTATGCAATTATTAGTCACTTAAAATTTTATGTAGTGAAGTTTAGGTTCACCTCATTTTGGCAAAGTTAATTGTTGTATTTTGCACCTGATTTTAAGGTTTAAGGGTGCAAAGCTCTTGCTTTTTTTAATTAAAACATTGGTAAAACTAAATGCCTTATTTCCAAGACTTCCTGTAAAATGTGCATGTTAAATATAAGTCAGACTTGGAAAAACGGTGCAGAAATGTAATATTTTGGATTATAACTAAATCACATGCTTTAAAATTTTGTGTTAGTGAAAAATTTATTGCATGTGGCATTATTAATTGAGTTAGTTGAAGAATTGTAAGCATAAGGAAACCTAACCTAATGTAAGAATAGTGAATGTGTTAGGAACAGGTCCACAGGGCACTGTACAACTTATTTGTACTGATGCATCTTATATTTGGCTTATATACTGTTTTATTTTTTACATTTATGTGAGATAAAGTTGCTAATACTGTATATGGCCTGCAGCTGAAAAGAATTAAAAAAACTATGTCAGTGCATAGAAGGAATCGACAAAACTATCAGTATCTTGTCACATATACCCTAATAATATATTAAAACATGAAAGGTATCCAAGGTGAAGTTGACAGTCTATGGATACTTAAGAAATCTGTTGGTTAACTTTATGGTATTGACCACAGGATGAGACATTGTTTAGTGAAGTGACACTGCAATGGATGGTGTACACACAATACCCACTGAAATATTGAGCAGATGGCAGTGTGTAAGAGTTTGACCATTCATGCAAGTGTTGTGACCCCCCCCCCTAAGGCTGGCCTTCAGATGGTGAGACGCATCATCCAGTGTTCAGGGAGGTCATTTCTATACAACATGGTAGCAATATTTGTCACTATACTTTGGTGGTGGTTTCAATTTGTTTGGTGGCATTTTTGTGTTTTCCCTCATCTTCTTCCCATGCTTCAGTAGAATAGGACCAGACAGCCATATTTAGTGATTCACTTCAGTACTGTACCTGTCTCTGGTTACCTTTTATTACAAACAGTTCATCGTTCTATGTATCTACTCCTATGTCTTTCTATCGTTTAAGGAACCATATATCCCTCAATAACAGAAATACAGTAATTAAATTCAATATTTGACAATAAAAACAAAGTTTTGTAAGAACTACTGTAAATGGAAATTTGATTATAATATTTAATCTAGTGGGTTTATATTAGATAATTTGTTGCTTGTTTCAGTATGTTGTAGCACTTTGAGGGTTCCTTGCATTACTGGCTAGTGATAAAGTATTGTACAGCTGATAGCTTTGGAGACTGCAGGAAACTGCAGAGGGCCTGTTGGCCCACAGGAAAAAAGGTCTTATTTATATCCACTCTTAACATTCATATTTATGTTTAATCTAGAGAACAGTAAAGACTTGCTTTAACCAATATGGAGGCAGCCAAGATAAAGATACCATCGGGGAAGTTGCCCAGTGACGCACTCTGCCACTTGGATGACGATGATCTCGCAATAAAGATAAGGTATGGTGTCCTTTTGATCTCTTATGGAACTTAAATGTGTCATGTATTTACAATATGTGCATTTTAATTAATTTTATTGAATGCAACTTGCCAGACATTTTTCTAAATTGAGAGCTAATGGTAACTTTAATAATTAATAACATGTAAACCAGTGTTGCATAGCCAGTTATAAATATCAGGGTATGAAATCAAGAGGTGAATCTGAATCACTTTTGAACAGAATGCAGTCAAATTTTACTTAGCCTATTTGACCCAGAGGAAGGTTTTTAGCTATTTAGGGTTATAGCTGCAGCCCTGCCTTGTGCTGTGATTAATTTTTTTGTTAATTTTATAATAACTACATTTGAAGCTTTTTTGGCAAGTGCTTCATTTCTATATTTTATTGAGAGAGAACTAGTTTAAATGGTAATAAGAATTTTTGGAATGTATCTTAAGTTTATGTTGCTGAAATTTACTAATTTCAAGGCTTTCATGAGATGCACCTGTCACCCACAGGCATAGCAAGCACTGTGACTACATTTTACATTAAATATGTTTATACTGTTATTTTCTTTAATTTATTTTTCTCCCTGTAATCTCAGCATCAAATATGCATTGTGTATCTTGAAGTATAATTTATTAAAACATTTTTCTGATATTGCTTTACAGAAATTTAACGCAACAAAAGAGGAACTTCAGAACAAAATTGACCAAAAAGCTCTATCGGCAGATGCGTGGCTACAAGTTCTAAACAGCTCATCAACCACCGAGATTGAAGAACTTGCAGTCTCTCTTCCCTCTGTTACTGCCATGATGACAAGGCAGCAAGAGGTTCTGAAAAACTACCTCAAGGTTTCAACGGAGCTGCAGGCCTACACATTTCTAGGTGTGTTTTCAGTTTTTTGTATACAGGCTGTAAGGCTTCAAGGAATGATGAATAAGGATTTTCTTGGCAGTTATGATAGTACAGCAACAGCATTGAGGTTATTAGGTATTCCCTGTAGAGATACCTTATGGTTTTGGTTTCCCATTTCCTGTTGTCAGAGACAGGAAGCCTGTTAAGCTCATCCAGGTTCCCCCTAGCACAAGGCCAGTGACACTTTTCTCAGAATGCAGCCCACAACAGTTGCCTAAATCCCATGGTTGAGCTAATTGTGTTTACTACTTAGCTATCATATTCAGGTTCTCCCTATGGCAAGATCCCATTGTGGCCTGGGGCAGGTGTATGCTATAGTCATTCAGACTGGCAGTGGCTCCACAGGGAACTTAAAATGGTCACTATATTGTTGTTATAGGTGCTTGGGAGGTATCAAGCCAGAAAGGTATGAAAGCAGTAAAATTATAGAAAAATGATGGGTAAAGTTATTGAAAATTGGGCACAGTCTTTCATCATATCTTACAGAATACACAGCATTACAGAAAAGCATTACATTTCAGCCAATTTATCCACAGCAGTGCCTCATTGCTTCATAAGATTAGTATAGTGTCCTTCACAAGTTTTAATATACAATCATGACTAATATTGTCATAAAATGCTGCCACTTAGTTTTATTACATATCACATATTGTTTACACACAAGTCTTTAATTCCTCATGCACTGCCTGCCCGTGGACAGAGCAATTTAACCCTTTTGCTTCAAAGTTTAACTGTATTCACTAGTCATAATTTATTTGCTATTAATATTGGGCATTACGATATGCCCCAGAGAGTATGGGCTGTCTTGAGCCAAGAATCGTGCTGGCATGTGAAGGACCACTAGCTTCATTTTGAAACTGATTAAACAATTTTTCATTTATAATCTAGTTGCTGACAAACAGCAGCTGGGAATGGACCTATTTAATCCTTCTGAATTCAATTATGCAGCAAAAAGGATGAATAATGGAAATGTGAGACATAAACTATTAATGTCTTCACTGAACTGGTTCTGATGATGATGATGATTGAAGACTAAACCACACCCCAGAAGATGAGGAGATGACGACGTTTTGGTCCGTTCTGAACCATTATCAAGTTGATTGTGATTGACTTGTGATGAAGATAGTCTTCATATCTTCAGCCACATAATTGTGACCCATCATATGCATATTTTGATTGTTTTCATGCTGCTGAAGCTTGCATGGCATTTGACAAATAATTACCCCAGTATCTGAAATTTTCTTTTAATTTTCCTTCAAGTGCAATTGGTTTACATTGGCAGCATTTAATCTCCATGAACTCTGTTATTTTCTCCAAAAAGCCATTTTTATCCCCATCAAAGAGATGATCACTACTGTATTGACTCCCACAGAGAGTACAGCAGCGTACATAACAGAAGGAGGAGACATATTGCTGAAATTTTTGCAGCCATCACGTCAGGAACAATTTTCAACACTCCTGATATCACTCAACACAAGTGATGAGGCTACGTACAGGCAAGTACCTTGTATATTTCTAGATATGTAGACTGTGACTGAAGTTACTTACCTAGTATAAATCCTTTGAATAAAAGGCATAATTGATAATTCAGTATGTTGCTGCAGTGTATTACCATATTGACAAAGCAGATTGTCAGTTAACTGTTTGTCATACTCGGGGGACCTAGATTTACTGTATATTGTAAACGCCTGATTATTTTCGTCACCACAATTTACAGGGATTGGCTTTGTATGCTTTCCAGTGCAATGAATATCATGCATGTACTTTTTGCAAATTACTATTTTTACTGTAGTCTATATTATGGTAATGGTTGCAGTTTGTCCTCTACTGAATAAGAATTACATTGCTTGGTCCAGGCCCTAAATTTCATTTTAAAAATATTGCTGTAATAATAATGCTGTTTGTACTAATTATTAAATAGGTACTGTAATTGACTAGTGTATATATCTCGTCTAGGAAGCTGTCAAACTTTTGGCATTGGTAATTACAGTATTGGTAATCTCTAGACGACTTGGAGAGATTTGACATTAAATAGGGAATGAACAGATAGCATTCACCTAGGCTGCGTGTTGAAGTTCATTTAATAATGCTCAGTTTGCCATATCCATTGTGTTGGTGCGTTGGCTTACACACTGATTTGATGTCCACCAATCCTCGCTATTGCCAATTATATTTAATTAAAGATCAAGTCCAACTTTTTAGTGGGCCAATCTAAAAATATTAATAAACAAGGTTCCTTTAAGGAAATACTGTATTAAATAATGAGTTCTATAGAAATCTTTACTATCACTCTTCAGCTAAATTTAGGATTTAAAACATTATATAACTGCTAGGTTAGTGATGCTGGGCTGCATTAGCATAGGGTGGGTATGCAATTACTGCTTGCCACACACACAGTTACAGCCCCGCTCCTGTGCCAGGTAAGTCCACTACGGGCTCACCACAGCCCGTGCTACTTGGAACATTTTGTTCCGAGTAGCTGAATCTAAAACCACCACCACCTCAGTGAACCACAGTTCATAGGTATTTGCATGGATGATTACTGCACCTGATGAATGATGATTTCTGATGTGTTAAAAATCTTACGTTATGATTGATAAATTTATGTTAAATTAACTACTGTATTGATTTTCTGTTCTCGATTATTACATTACTGTACTTCAGTTGGGAATAATTTTATTGCTAGATGTTACATATTCATGAGAATCTTTAGTGTTGAATGTGATTTGCCAGTCCGAATGCCAGGCCTAGTATGAGACTTTCATCAATTAACTTAGAAAATGTTTAGATAAAGTCTTGGCTTACTTGTCAGTCGTTATTTGAAAATTATGCCATTGTGGCTTAATGCATCACATCATGTCTGCAGCTGAAATTGTCTTATTTTTTAAACAGTCATAATTTGCAAATTAATGATGAAACCATTATCATGGGTTATTGATAATGGTTAGGAAAATAATGATTATTAAACTTGGTAACTGATTGGTGGCTTCAGCAGTACCTTGGGAAATACTTTTTTTTTGCAGCTTCGAAGCAATTCTCCCTTGGTAATGCATTCTGTCTTGATTATTGCTTGTAGGAGGTTTTGTCTTGAATTATGCAATTGTGCTATATATATTTATTTTAATGTACACTCGGTAGAATATATCTTTGAAATTAATAGTCTGCACACACTAGTATGTTGGTAACTCTGCACTTTGTACAAATCATGCTTGACAGCAATGATAAGTGCCTAAATATGTCTATACAGTATACCATTTTTACGATAAATACTTAAAAGGCAAATACTCCCCTTCAGTGTGCGCTATCACAACATGCCAGAAATTGTGCCGGTTGCTAAATATGAGGAACAATATCTGAAGAATGTTCGTGTTACAGGTAAGAAACAGTCAAAACTGCATTGAGCATTATATTACTGTAGTTTCTTAACCCCTGCACTGCGCACCTGGTTTCGGCAAGAACTTCTTGGGGCAGTTGTCAAGGACATAATCTTGTTGTTTTCATAAATATACAGGTAAATTTAATGTCAAAATGTTTCCAAACTCAACTATTTTTATTTAAAAACACAAAGAGTAATGCAAACTTTAAAAAACATTAAAATATAGCCCAATTAAAAAAAAAAATAGCACAACTCTCAGAGCACCTTAAAGGCACTTTGCGCAGTGCAGGGGTTAATGAAAAAATTATTGAAAGTTTATCACTTAAGTTTTTTCCAAAATAAATAGCTAAGGTGTGGATAACTTCTATAAGATGTGTTAACTGCTCCTTCAGGTTTTTTCAACAGTGGGAGGTAATTAAGCTCTCTAGGGAATGACATGAATGTTATAGAATTACAGTAGTTCTCTTAACTGTTGATATGAGAAGCCATTAAAGTATAGTATAGCGAATTATGATGATTTATTGTGTTGAGGGACAGGCAGCCAGTGTATATAATTCTGTGTATAATAATAAATATAATACTGTATTAGGGTTATATCGAGGTCACCCCCCCCCCTTCTAAGGTGGAACTACTGACTCTCCTCAGAATGTAACGCCACAACGAGCTGACTAACTCTTAAGTATACCTATTGCTTGGTGAACAGACGCATTAGGTGATAAGAAACGTTCCCAATCATTTCTGTCCCACTGGGATTCGAACCCAAAGTTCTCAATTGTGAGTTGAGAACGAATCTGACTACTAATAGGATACTATATTATGAGGGGGTTGTGTTGTTTAGTGCAACCGTTAAAGAATCAAAATAACAAATATCTAGAAAATGGTTATATATTGTTTTATTATATGAGGAGGAGGAAAAGATTATATTTTGTTCTGGCATGAATGTTTTTGTCATTAATGCATTCATTGCAATAATTTGCATGCAAACGTTGTGGTTTTAATTTGTAACTAAATGATTTTTCAGTTAGTAAATACTCAAATACTTGTATGATGTGTTCTTTCAGCAGATAAGAATGAGAGACTCAAAAAGTTCATTACAGCCATCACTCAGTACACGAGAGCACTCTACACACGGCAAGAACAGATCGTTTCTGTGGAGGTATGTCAACCCCTTCATAAGTCAAAATTAGCTGGTTAATGTCATCATTGGTCAGAATTGATGCCATGCCCATAGGTAAATGTCACAACATTATTAGTATTATCAAACTATAGACAATTTAGAAAATAGCACGTAAAATAGTTAAGATATTTGTAGTGTTTATTTAGCTATCAACACTTTACAGTAAGGGTTAAAACAAAGTAAATGGCCAAATGTCTTATTAGCGAACACGTGCATAAACCTTTCCTGAGACCTCTCCAATGCCATATTGGGCTATATGTCTTGAAGGAACACTTAAAACATTTGTCAAGACAGTAATACTAGTATTGTTTATGGGTGGGGAAAAGTTGAATGATGGCATTGGCTTTTCTGTAATATTTTCTGATAAAGCCTTTGTGTGTGTGTCGCTTTAGCAAATATAAAATAGCCAAGTTTTGCTGGGCTTCCACAGCCATATTGGTTTTTCATCTAATGGTCATGTGGATGCAATTGTTCAAGCAGCCATTTATGTCTTTCCCCATCTTCCAGAGGTAAATTCCTTATTTTGATTTCCACTTTTTCTTTCATAACACCATTTGCAACTGGAGGAGAGGGGAAAGGGGAGGTGGTCAGCTAGTCCAAATTACATAATTGAATGTACTGGGGAAGAAGACTGCAAATTTCTCCCTAGATCACCTTAATTCAATCAGACCACATAAAGGGTTCATTATGATAAATAATTTATATGGTTTTATATTGTAATTGTCAATATTAATAACTGGGTTATAATTTATATTAATATAATTATTTAAACATTATTGTTCTCTTCATAACTAGTATGGTTTAGTTCAGTGGCTTCATTAATGTGTTCCAACCACACACTGTTGAAAAAAAAGGGAGAGGAAGTCTTACCATCTGACGTGTGTCCAACATTCTTCAACAGAAATCGGAAATCCTGGAAAACACTCACGTGCACCACAGCAGCGGCTGCACTTTTCTGACCTTCTTGGTGGAAGTGAAGGAGGTACAGTATGTCAATCTTCTTTATCCAGGAACGTCTTCACATACTGAGGATTTGTTATTGTTTGGAATTGGATATAATACCTATTTTGATAACAAATGGAGCTGTGTAATACATGTTTGGCTCTAGAATGCTTTAGAGCTACTGAGAGTTTGTTAGCTCATTGTAAGTGTACATGTTAGTATTACTGTACAGTAATTCTGAATTACTTTTTTGAAGATTTTTTTTTTTATTTTTTTTATGTGAAGAATTAATTTTTTGAAGAATTTTTGAATTTTGAAGAAAATGTTACATATTTAACTACTTATCCAGGAAATGGTGAAGATTTAGGAAGAAAGGTACCTCAAATTATTGTTGTTACATGGATATAATAATTTTATTTTACATAGGTTTTTAATTTGTATACATTACTTAATTTGTATCAATATTGAGCTTTTTAAATTTATTTCCTGCCCCTTTTTTTCTATTTGTAAATTTGATACCGTTGCTCTTCAAACCTGTGTCTAAATCATATACTGTAATATATATATATATATATATATATATATATATATATATATATATATATATATATATTATATATATATATATATATATATTATATATATATATATAAATAAATAAATGACAAACAACAGAGGTCCTAGCACAGAGTTTTGGGGGTACTTCACTAACAGTGGTTTACGTTGATTTGACAAAATTTATGCTTATCCTTGGTATCCATTGAATAATAACTTGATTACATACCAAGTTTGGAAATTGTGTTTTTGATTTATGTAATGACTAATGCAATGGTCATGGGATTGTTTAAAGTGTGGGTTTGACAATTGAGTTTGATTAGGTATAAAAGTTGCCTCACTTGTGCCAACAAGCTTTCTGTTGTTTTCCTCTATTCTTGTGTTTTCTCAAGTCCCAGTTTACTTTTCCATATTATGACATCCAAATTACAGTGGCACCTCGATTAATGAGCGGCTCTATCTACGAGTATTTCGAGTAACGAGCGAGCCACTCGCAGAACATTTGTCTCCACTAACGAGCGTTTCCGCTGGTTCTCGGACACCTTTTACGACATTTTGTTGTTGTTTCGCAAGATGAGTTTTCCACGTGACGAGCTCGGTGCCGGAACGGATTAAACACGTTAATCGAGGTGCCACTGTATTTGAATGACTATCATTCTCTGCCTTCTTCATATTAGAATAACCTCTTTATCTAATTTGTTGTGAGTATAAGTATTCCCATGACTGTGTTGTTTGACAATCTTTGGAGCTGGACAAGGATCATATTACTATGAATTCATTGTGTACCGTTTTGCTTTTCAATGTTTACTTTTACTCGGAGCTATGCAGGACATTTTAAAAAAAATTTAACGGCATATTTTTTTCCCCAGCATATTGACAAGAGTTCGTCAACATTTGAGTTCAGTCTTGATTACTATCCACTGGACATCCTCCCTTATAATGTGAAAGCCAGTCATTTAGGCAAGTTTGACTATTTCACATTGCTGTTACTTTAGTATTTTTGACTATCTAGTAAATATAATTTGTATTTATTCTTTGTCTGTTCTGTTCTTTCCAGTGATTTTAAATTTATTGCCAGTCATCTCTTTCTACTCAAATGATGTTGATGCATTTGTCCAATGAGGAATGATTTTGTTACTTACATGTTTATCTACATTTCTAGTGTTTTCAGCCCAAAGTAATAACATTTCAGTGAAAGTGAGTAGAATCTTGATTATCTGAAGTAATTTGTTAATTCTGAATTTAATTGGTTTATTGGTTTTTAGCTTCAGTTTGAGATTCAGAAGTGTTATTTTGTTTATTTATATGCAGTGAATTTTATACATAATGGCACACATTTCCAGGGAGAATGATTAATTATAGGCATTGTAAGAAGTCTTAATTAATCATTTTGCAACTCTATGTAATCTACCTTTAACATTATTGCATATAATTAAACTTCTCATGTATATTTCCAGCTGGAGAAGCACCATCTTCAGGTCTGATGGAGATTATGCAAGATATGGCACTTGACATGAAGAGTGATCCTCTGCCCCAGGTTCTGTATGCTGTGCTTGGAGGCCAAGCACAAGAGCAGTCCAGTGAGCAGGAGTCTGGTGAAAGTGGCAGTTCGGTGGAAACTGTTATTTTTGGCTTCAATCATTAGTGAGTGCTTTGTTTATAAGTTGAGATTACAGGTGTTGCCTTTTTCTCTTTATTGTAAGAATGATTAAATACAGTATTTACCTTTAATTTTACTAAGCATTTCATAAATTCCTTTGTAATTTGGCATATTTAATTTTTGTTGCTTCTCTGAAGCACTGCAAAGCATAGTGCAATTATAGCTACTTTACCGATACTTATCTTGTGAGTGGGTACGAGCAGCTTGAATTTTTGTTTTATAATTTAATATGTAGTTGAAGCCCCTTCAGTAGATGGTGCCTTGGCATGGTGATGGAGGGGGGGGGGGCCACGTAGGTGGTGCCTTGGCATGGTGATGGGGGGGAGGGGGGCATGTAGGTGGTGCCTTGGCATGGTGATGACGGGGGGAAGGGGGGGGGGCACGTATACACTGCCCATGGGTAGGTGGTGGTTCCTGTCTGTTATTGCAGTGCACAAAAGAAACACACACCCCTGCAATAGCCATGGTGAAAGTGAACATTCCCTTATGTTCCCTCATCTGGGGGTTGAACCTACCCAGAGGCTGCAGCCCCTGGGAGGCAGTATGCTTCTTTAATGGCAGGTATCAGTACTCGCCTAGTTGTGCTTGCAGGGGTTGAGCTTTGACAATTGAGAGGTGGGGACTAAAGAGCCAATCAACTGGTGTACAGATTCTGGAGCCTATTGGGCTCTTTCAAATCTATATTTGAAATTGTGCATGGAGTCTACTTCCACAACCTCACTGCCTAATCCATTCCATTTGTTAACCACTCTAACACTGAAATAATCTTTTCTAGTGTGTCTGTGGCTCATTTGAGTAATAAGGTTCCACCTTTGTCGGCCTTGTTCGTGTTCTACTTATGCTAAATACTTTGTCATTTTGTACCCTGTCAATTTCCCCCGAGAATTTTGTAGGTGGTGACCAGCCTGATCCGATCGGCTCGTCTGGTTAGCCCGCCTAGTTAGACATTGGGTCCATTGGGCATCAAAAAGCTTGGTGGTGTCCTTAACCCTGCGATACCACTCAGCCCTTCAATGGTTACCAACATACGCTGTTCCAGCTACCCCCAGAGGTTGCTTGCTCATGTGTTTGTGCCTCCCTTTGTTGAGCTTTGTGGGGGGTGCTGGGCAGCAAGTGTGTCTGATTCTGACCATATTTCCCTTTCTCAGACTCATGGGTAGATGACCATGCTGGAAGATCAGGTGCCATAGCTTTAGCTGTGGTGTGCCCAGACCAGGCTGTGTCTTCGACTACCCTTTCGGATCCTCTCCGAAAGGAGAGTACCCCAATGGTGTCAACCACGAATGAAATGACTCGTTCCTTGATGTTTACTCAAGGAAATAAATGTGTCTGTGGGTGAGCCCCAGTTGCTCCAAAGGTAGTACTAATGAGCTTGCACTAATTCTGAGAGTTTTGATTGTTTATTTACATTGTTGGGAGAGTTCATTTGGTAGTTATGAGGCAGTGGTCTGTATTGGTTCGCTAACTTTCTGGATGTGAAAAAACCAGTGGGATGGCGGAGTGTCACCTGCTCTCTGCACTTTTATGAGGAGGGTAGTTGCCTGGTTCTGGGCCATGGTTGGCCAAATAGAACTCTATGACTGATGTGACCTAGTATTTGAGAGCAATCTCATTGAGATAGCTTCAGGAAGCCACTGTGGGACTTGCCCAGAAAGAGGCATTTCATTATACTCAACACTGGATTTTTACATTGTTGATGAGTTAGTTGTCCAAATTTGATTAAGGGTCAAAAATAGCTAAAAGAAAGAGGTTTCTTATGGTAATAAGAATAACATAGTAAAAATTTGGTAGTGGCCACTAGGTAATAAATAACTAGATAATGGCATTCCAGCTAGAAATAATGTAAGAAAAATTATAATTATTTAAATAACAATAATGATAAAAGTAATTAAAATATATTTCATAAGGGCCATAAGAAAGAAGGAAACCAGTTGAAATCCTATTCCCAAATAAATAACTTACACAGGCCTTTCCTAAATCTAACTTTCTCCACTTTCTATCCATTGTTTCGTGTTCTATTTTACGTCTGTATATTATAATCTTATGTATATTCCCTTTCATACATTTATATACTTCAGTGATGTTATGTTTGCTAATCTATCTTCCATGTGAAGATTTCTAATTCCTTGCTTGAAATGACATCGTTCTCTGTATGCATTCAAATGAATTTATATCCACTCTGTTGTACAGTGACCAAAGCTAAACTTCATAGCGTAAATGGGGCTTAACAAGAACAAGATATAGCTGAAGAATAACATTTGATGTTGCTTGCAACACTTGCAGTTTTGTTGCCATATGATAACGGGACTTGCCATACACATGGTAATTCCCGTGTATGGTAAACACCATAGGTCCCAGAACAAAGCTTTATGGCACACCACTTACAGCAGTGTTCCACTCGGACTACTACTTCTAGCACAGTATTGTAGTGGTAAGACACTCGCCTAGCATTTCGTGAGCGCTTTAGCCTGGGTTCACATCCTGGCCGGGAATGATTTACTGGGCGTCAATCCTTAATTGTAGCCTCTGTTTAAACAACAGTAAAATGGATACCTGGTCATTAAACGATTTGGCAGAGTCGTATTCCGGGGAGTATTAGGATTAAGGACTTATCTGAAATGCTATGCGTGCTAGTGGCTGTACATGAACTCTTGTATATATATAAATAAATAAATAAAAAACAAAAATAAATTGTTTGCATAAAAATCACCAATTGCAGGCATCTCGGTCCTCATAGAAGAGGATGTGGGCATCTGGGTTTGACATGACCTCTTTGGGCTTTGCTTTTCTGATGAAGGTATCGCTGAAGAAGTTCCAACTGTCTGTGGATGGTTTGTCACTCCTGCAGTAGGCTGTGTAGTGCCCTGAGGTCATGGATCCTTGGTGACAACATACGGCGTACAAATCATAGGATGGACTGTTTGGGTGATAAACAATTTTCACTTAAGTAAGCAGTGTATTTTGGGGGGGCGGGGGGCAATTTTTAATATGGATCTTTCACTAGTCTACAAGTGCAGCAGATAGGCATGAAAATGCCCGATACTTGCCTAGATATACGCCTTTCATCACTAGACTTGGTGTAGTCGCCGAGAGAGAGGCATTCCATAGGATAGGATACTTGAACCTTGTGGCGAGAGAGTGTGTCATCATTTACCCTGGAAAGAGGAAAGTGTGTGTAAGTATACATGCTGCGTATGGCACACCCATACTTTTTCATTACCCACTTGGCTTAAACAGTGTGTGGGGCAAGTGAAGTCGTAAAAAATATAGAAATCTATTGGGTAAAAATTATACTCCAGCCCCTCTGTAATGGTCATTATAGATTATTATTATTACTGTTATAAACATAATATATCTTAATTTCAAACATAAGACCAAGGGTCATATACCAATAAGCCCCTTGGTATATTGAACCAATATACCAAGTGGTTTACCCCTATTTCTCGGTTTATACATACCGAGAGTACTTTAGTTCTTGACAAACCCTCTAGAGGAGTGATAGTCCTTGAGCCCAACACTAAACCAACGGGTGTACATTGCTTATTAATGTGTATACACTAAGTTTTAGTTCTGTCTGGCTAATGTCCTAAAGCATTCTTGCTGGTTGGTTAGTAAGCTCTTGTGTGGCCTTAATAACCCTCCAAAAATTGATGCCTATTAAGCCCAGCACCATTCCACACCAAGCGCTTAAAATTCGAGTCTACTCTGATGTGTGTTTCCCTATGTTATTGTCTGCACTTTATGAACTCGACTGAATAAACTAGCACTTAAAATTTATGGCATAATCCAAGTGGATGAATCTCATAAGCCAAAGACAAAGTTAAAAGATGTTATCAAACTTGGTTTGGTATTGTACTTGAGGCCTATCAACCTCTGAAGGGTTAAGACCACTACTACACCTTACTTACCAACCAGAGTGTATACTTAGTCTCAAAGTTAAGGACTAAAGTAAACTCAGTGTGTACATACTGGAAAGCCGGGACACTACGCATAACTATGTGACACAAAGCAGTAGACTGGTACTGTATCATTATGTATACACTGCTTCACAAGTCTGGAATCACAGCAATATTTTATTTATATATATTTCAGATGAGAAGACTAAGCAATAAATATCTTAATGATAACAATTCCTTGATGGTAAATTGTACCAATGAACCTATATTGCTACATGTCCGCTGGGCAGGTTAGAGGATAGGCTGCCAGTTATTGCACAAGAAACTTCCTACAAAGCTAATTGCAAGTTAAGGAGTCATTTTAATAAAAGGAAACACTCAAAGGAACCTTCAGGTTAGAGGTGAGATACCTATTAACTATCAAACATCACAGGTATTTAAAAGTACTATATTGAAGTACATGTTTTAAAAATAATTAACAAATCAAATGGGGAAAAATTGCAAATGGCAATTGGGGCAGTGTAGGGGTTATGGTCAATGGCTAACAATTTGAACGCTTATAACATTAAAAAATAGTTTATCTCGGATCGTATTAACATGGCCATTGGCTACTCCAATTTTGAAATAAATATTCCAATTGGTAGTACTTGCCTAGTTGTTGTGTTTGATGGGGAGGTTGAGCTTCAGCTCCTTAGTTCTGCCTTTCAACTGTCGAGTAACTGGTGCACAGGTTCTCAAGTCTATCAGGCTTTATCATTTCTACATTTGAAACTGTGTATGGAGTCTGCCTCCACCACATTGCTTCCTAGAGCATTCCATTTGTTAATTAAACTGACATTGACAATTTCTTTCTAAAGTCTCTGTGGTTGATTTGGGTACTTACGTTTACTTGTGTTTTCCCTTGTTTAGGTACTATCCATGGTAAATTGTTTGTGTTTAGTGCATGAACATGATTGTCCACCATCACCCACGGAATGGGTGTGGAGCATGATTAGTAAGTATGTAACTGGCTCACCATGGAGGTAAATTTGTTTGGTTTAGACTGTTGTGGTTTAAGTCTTTAACCAAGTGTACTATAAAAAACTATGGATATACAGTAACTAATTTATTAGATTGCAACTTGCTTGGCTAAATGAATTTAGGGTTTAGTTTCTGAGCCCATTATGTGCCTCTATCGTTTTCCACTACTGCCCATCAGATAGGTATTGGGTCCATAATAAATGGACAAAACCAAATAATCCTGAGGTAGTTTAACTCTGGCATTTGAATATACATTGTCCACAGCTTGTTCTGTTTATTATAATGATATACGTACCTGATTTTTAACCGATTTACCCGAGTGCCACAAACCCTAGTGGCCTCAAAGAGGACAGGAAGCCGGCGGCTTGTCTAAGGTCCCCCCCTTCCTTTGCCGTGCTATATGGGTAACACTCCAAAGGTTTTGTCTTATGTCTGTCCTAAGGTAACAAAAATGTATGACAAAAGTATTTATAATGGTCTACTAAGACTCTAATCGCATAGACAATAAATTTTGCTACAGTAAAATCATTATACATTCCAATAATGTTTTATTTTCCCATCTAATCTAAAGTATATGCTGCAATGTTTCTGCTTTAAAAATATTTGGATAAAATACGTTACACGCTCTGTATAATGGAAAGAAATAATACATGGCAGTTTTTGATCTAGCAATGTATAAAGGTATGGAACATAGTACTGTATTTAAAGCTTTGGATACAAATTACACAACACACAAGACTGTTTGCCACTTAATGGTTATGGATTTTAGAACCTAAGTTAATACGTTGTAATTTAATGATACATACAATTCTGATTAATGAAAAAGGAGCTTAACTGAACTGTCATGAGCATGATTGACTATAGGCCAACATTTCTGTTTGTATATTTTGATGTAGTTTACCAATAATGGACACTGCACAAATCAGTACTTAGGCTATAAACTAGTGCCAAAAAATATACTATTGATATACTATCATCCACAGGAGAGTTATTATGGCCAGGACACATACTGACCAACCAGCAAGTATACTTAACTCCTAAACATGATCAAGCAATGAAGTATACTCGGTTCATTACGAGAGGTGGGACTCGCCTCAGTGACTATATCCAATAGAAACCCTGGTTTAGTGTTGGGCATAAGGCCTATTGTTAAGTTCTATCAACTGTTGAAGTATTATTAAGGCTCCAATATTACCTGACTAACCAACATTGCACAGGTACACTAATACTGACCAGCTTTGCTGATTAGAGTAAATGCTCAATGTATATACACACAAATTAGATACATATTTCGTTACAGCATAAATGCTTTATTTAGTGTTAGGCTTAATCAGCCTCTGGAGGGTTATTAACAGAATTTTTATTTTTCAATACTGCATTGAAAACTGCCACCTCCTTAAGGCATCCACAAGTGCTTATTGACCAACCAGCAAGTGTCTTTTGATCTGGATATAGTCCAGAGCTAAAGTAAACTCTTGGTGTATGTCCACTGACAAACTGGGTACACCTTTTGCTGTATACAGTATATATCACTGTTGACTAAATATAGTAAAGATTGCCCAGTGGGAGGTGGAGAAGAGAGGAGTTGACTTTAGAGGGAGAAAAATTGCCAGGCTAATTCAGTTAGAAACCTCTGCTTACCTACTGAGGTGCACCAGGAGAAAGCGAGGAAAACCAATAATGACTGATTTTTGTGTACACGGATGTTCCAGTTTGCAGTTTTTGCACTCCCATATGATCTCCTGCTCACGGTAATAGTGCGTTAAAAGGTCCTGTGCAAAAAGAGCAATAGGGAAGATGACAAAATATTGATTATGTTGCATATGATTAAGAAAGTAAAAAAGAGCAGTACAGTATTAAGATGTTTCCTATATCCAACTGCTTTAATGAAGCTCCTTTTAATGCCAAAATGCTTTTGCATGTACAAAATACTTGATTTGCACGAAATGTCATATAAACAAATGTAAACATAGCAACATGCAGGTATCATTTGTAAATATAAATGTTGGTCTTAGAAGTGATAAAAAAACAAACAAAGCAATATGATGAAAAAGGCTGGTGTATTCCTGAAATACAGTAAACTCTGTTAGCTTAGTTTGGCATTAGGCTCAAGATTCAGTCATGGTAGGGTTATGAAAACTACGACATTAGTTTATGTCCAATCAGTAAATATCTTGGTTCTGAACCTAGTCCAGGAATAGTGATCTTTCAGTGAATATACACCGAGAAGCAGAATACATTTCCTGGCGGCGGGGGGGGGGGGGGCTCATGAGTGTGTGTATACACATGTGTATGTGCACACAAAATCAGAGACATGATTTTCTCTAAATACTCTTTCTTTCGTTCTATGGGTCCCAAGATTCGCACCAGGGTTGGTGCCTCCCTCCCCACCTCTCTCTCTAGCTCTCATTCTCATCTTCCTGATGCTTTGACTTTATAAGAACTTCTTTATTAATAATTACAGACATCTCAAGTTGTGTCAAAACCTTGCTTCATACTAAACAGAGGGAGAGCTAATAAACACCTCTACAATAATATTTGAGAGAAAGAGAATTACTACAATGCCATAGTGCTTGAGTGAAGGTGAAGGAAAAACCCAATTTATGTGTAAGGGTATTAAAACTAAATTTTTGGATGTATGTTGCATCCAAAAATTTGGTTTCAATACACCTAAAACATATACTGTACAGTACTGTATACTGGGGTCTTTTTTTTTCCACCTTCAGAAAAAGAATCTGTCTGACGAAATTACAGAGTAGAATTTACATTATTCATTGATATTCTTTGTAACAAAGTGTAGTGTTAAATTTTTGCTGACATTTATTTTCTTCATTCATTCATTCTCGTTTCCATTTATGTGAGAATCTGCAATATTAACATTTTAATACTGTATTAACTACGTATATTTAATTGTGATTTTCAGGAGACATATATTTGTAAGTCTCGCATATAAACACACACATGCAAGCATTGATTCTCCACCTCCTCACCTTAATGTCACAAACTTTTTGAGAGGTGACAGGTAATGTGAGGTTGGAGAAAGGCTCAGTGGTCCTAACGATGACATCACCGCAAGTGTTACATATGATTTCCGAGCTATGGTGGCCATGGAATGAGTTGGAGATAAAGGATTGAAGACCTGGACCATCCTCCTCATCATCACACTTGTTCTTGTCCACAACCTTCTGATGAAATAATAGAAGCTGTGCAAGTAGGCTGTGTAAATACAAAGACTCAAGACTCAAGATAACTCAAGAAATACACATGTACATTGGACACTTTAGTAGAAACATACCCATATTCGAACCGAGAGACAGGTAGCCAGTGTCAGCTAGTGGTTTTATAGGAAGAATCCATATAACTGAAAAATTGTCATACTGAGAGACCATCACACTAAGGAACTTGGCCAGCAAGAAATGAGCTTGGGGAAACAACAGAAGCCAACTGAAAGAGGCTATCGTATCGAGAGATTAACGAGCTACAGATCTTTTGGTAATAACTCATATTTACTGGAAGAGATTATCACACTAACAAATCAATAGTAGCAACAAATGCCTACTGGAGATGCCAATTCATAAGTGTGTGATGCAGGGAGATCATTACATGTCTAAAACACCTTACCGGAAGAGAATCAAGCTGAGGAGCTATCATACTGACAACTCACTATTCTGGAATACCTGAGCCAGGTCTTGGTGCAGCCACTCCAGCATTTGGGCAAGGAAGTCATGTGCTTCCTTCTCACTGTCATCTTGGAAGATTGCGTCCTCATTGCCGGCAACCTTCTGCGAGTGAATACATTACGCTGGTTACTCTCACATACCATTATTATTGTTATTTACACACCTATTGCAGAAGAAAATTGCTCCAGTATCTACTGTTTCTTATTCTATGTAAGCTTATAATGCATGTGGAACAAGGTGGCAGTAGTAAGGGTAATGAAATTTACTGTTATGTTGTATACCTTCAAGAGGCTGATTTACTGGGAGATATTAAATCCTTCACTCTTCAAAGCCTTCACTCATCAAAGTCATTATCAGACATCAGGCACTCACTGCCACAACATGCACACACCATACTGTAATAGCTATAAGCAGTCTTATGGAAAAATAGCCCCATTAACATTCTCTTCTTTCAACAGCTCATTGTTTATGACCAGGTTTTTGGTGGCCTCCTTTACCTTGTTTCTATACTAACATCCTCATCTGCTACTCTGCCTTTAGCTACACTAACATCACCACCAGTTCCTCTACCTTATTGTTACACTAACATCGTTGCCAGTTCTTCTACTTAGTACCTACACAAATGTTTTCATGCATCTAAAAAACCTCAAATTGTCATTCAACATTTGTCTTGTGAACTGCAACACAGAATAATTTCCCAAGCAATCTAGGCATATAATCAGTTTACACTGGCTGATTATTTGGGGGCCTGACAGCTGAGTGGACAGTGCTCGGGATTCGTAGTCCTAAGGTCCCCGGGTTCGATCCCCAGCGGAAACAAATGGTCAGGGTGTCTTTCACTCTGATGCCCCTGTTTACCTAGCAGTAAATAGGTACCTGGGAGTTAGACAGCTGCTGCGGGCTGCTTCCTGGGGATGTGTAACAAAAAGGAGGCCTGGTTGAGGACCAGGCTGTGGGGATGCTCAGCCCCAAAATTATATCAAGATAACCTTAAGATATGATTAACTTAAGAATCACTAATACCCCCAAGGAATTCTCATAAAATGAGCTCAGTAAAGGGGAGATTTAGCATGCTTTTAGTTTGATATTGAACTTCAGGCCAAGAGCTTACTGACAAATCAGCAAGTGTACTTTAGTCCTGAACACAGTGCACGACTAACGTAAACATTTTGTGTATATACACCGAGAAGTGGGGTACACATCTTGGTGTATATAATCCTATTGTTTGTTTAGTCAGAATTGGCTAAGTTAGGTTAGATTAGATTAAGTGAAGTAGGTTAGGCTGCTTGAATAGACAAATGATTTGAGACATTCCAAGCAATGGTTAATTTATTATGCACCATTTGTAGATAGTTTTAAAGCCTTGACAAAATCTTTATCTAACATTATGCAGTTATAAGTTACCAGATAATTGGTGCTGTATTGTGTAACAATCTTCTTCCTCTTCACTTGCATGATTTACAATGCTAATAATTCCCCAGCAAAATTCTCATTAATATAATGTTCTAAACCTGTGTCATTCTTTAGGAGGTTTATGACCAAAGGGGTTTGGTAAGGTGGGTTGAGGGGAGGCTGACAGGATTTGGGGGGAGGATTTGATAGTCAGGGAATGTCGAAGAAGGGGGGAAGCAGGAGGCAGAGGGACGAGAGGAACGGTAAATCTGGAAGTTTTGAACTAGATGCAGACGATGAGGCACAATAATGTGGCTGAAGATATACGATGACTAAACCACATGCCAGAAGATGAGACGATGACGTTTCGGTCCGTCCTGGACCATTATCAAGTCGATAGTGAATTTTGAATTAGGTTTTTGGATGTGCCTTTACTTGTTAGGTTCACCAAAGACTGTATGATTCCCACATTACAGTTAGTCGTATTTGTATATAGGCCCATGGGTCCCTATTATATTTGTACATAGGCCCATGGGATCCTATTATATTTGAATATTGGGCCCTGTACCCTACTCTATTTTCATAGAGGCCTACAGAACCATTCCTACCAGGGAAGCTGCTTAGCCAGTTTTAAGATAACAGACCTCATGAAGTTCTTGGAGACAGTGTTTAGGGCTGGTAACCAATAAACATGCAATATTTGTATTTTGTCAAGTTGTCAACAAATGTGAAAAGCCTTAAATGAATGCACTTTATAATGCATAAAAGACTAGAATGCACTTATAATACATAAAAGTCGAGATCTAACCTTCATGTTGACTAGTAGAGGTTTGGTCTTGTTCCCATGCAAGAGGGCCTGAAGGAGTGTCCAGTATGCATGAGCCACCTCCTTCTGTGGCTTCTCTCTGTGAAAGATGGTTAGTTAAGAGAGAGATGAAACTGTCCTCTTAACTAATAGGTCTCATTTTAAGATGTCATGGTAACCAGCGTATAAAATGCAATCTACTTTAAACAAGTAATGGTTCACAAATATCCTCGTATTCTATACATCAATCAGTTAGGCGGAGGGTTTGGGTTGCTTGGGTTCACATCTTGTTAGATTGGGAGGTTGGATTTTGTACACTTTGGCAAATGAAGAGAATTAGCTGCCCATACAGACAGGAGGTAAAGTAATTATCAGGATAAAGTGCTAAGCCAGTATGACTAAAGAGCACTTGTAAGCTAATGAGGACAAGGAGCTAGGTTAGGACCATTGGAGGTTGAACACCGACCTGCGAGAAACAAGCCTGTCACAAAGACAGGAGATAGCATGACAGATGAACAAACGAGATACCTGTATATGTAGGCAGGCAGGCAGACTAGTTTATACAAATAATCTTTTTGCAGTTTGAAGCATGATATTGGAAAATAAAGTAGACAAAGAAACCAAAACAGGAAGAAAAAAATAAGGACAACCTAACGTAACTGTGTGTATTCACCTAGTTGTGCTTGCGCGGGTTGAACTCTGCTCTTTTGGCCCGCCTCTCAACTGTCAATCAACTGTTACTAACTACAAACTAACTAATTTTTTTTTCTCTCTCTCTCACACACTCTGGGCCGGCTGGCCGAGCGGACAGCATGCTGGACTTGTGATCCTGTGGTCCCGGGTTCGATCCCAGGCGCGGGGGAGAAACATTGGGCAGAGTTTCTTTAACCCTATGCCCCTGTTACCTAGCAGTAAATAGGTACTGGGAGTTAGTCAGCTGTCACGAGCTGCTTCCTGGTGTGTGTGTGTGTGATGTGGAGAAAAAAAAATTAGTAGTAGTAGTTAGAAACAGTTGAGAGGCTGGCCAAAAGAGCACAGCTCAACCCCCTCAAGCACAACTAGGTGAATACAATGAATACAATACAACCCGCCAAACACACACCGAAACTACGACGTTGGTACAACGTTCGAACAAGTTTTAACACCTCCTAACCAGTTATAACAACCAATATAACAAGTTGTAACAATGTTCTAATACGTCATAAACACGTTAAGCCAAGAAGTAACAACATTATTACAAGTCGTAACAAGCGGAAAAATAGAGGCCAGTTTTCGGTTCGTGTTTTCCAGGGAAACACGACATCCCCAGGAGCAGCCCACAGCAGCTGTCTAACTCCCAGGTACATATTTACTGCTAGGTAGTAGAGGCATCAGGGTGAAGGAAACTGCCCATTTGTTTTTCCAGTGGTGCCGAGGGCTTGAACCCCAGTCCCTAGGTCCATGAGGTCTAGAGCGCTGTCCACTCAGCCACCACCCACCCAGGGTATTTGTGTGTGTGTGGGGGGGGGGGAGGAGATGGATGGTTTAGGCTAACCATTTTCTAGTTTCTCCTTGCTTCATTCATCCTTCCTAAGAACACAGGCAGTATAATATTTGAAACCACCATTCATACATATTCACTACCAGCATAACCTCCACAGGACTTATTCACAGTATCATATTTAATTCCATTAAATCTAATATTACTTAATACTCTCAATAAAACATTTACCCGTTGATGAAGTGCCATGTGAGAGGGCGAGTGTGGTAGAGGCACTGCAGGACGCTGTTCATATAGCAGGTGTTCCCAAGTTGGTCAGCCCTCTGACCGGTAGTGCGTCCTGTCAACAGATGGGGGAGGTCACATGTCAATAGATGTGGAGGTCACATGGCAATATATGTGGTGGTCATATGGCGATAGATGCTGGAGTAACATGTTAGTACCTCTGGTGACATAGCAATAGATAGGGAGCTATAGGAGACAGTGGTGTGATTCAGGTATGTATGTGGGTTCACTGGGCTAACAGAAGTCGCATGGTACCTGAATGTTTAATTATGACCCCTAATGAGGGTCATAGCACTATTAGTAATGCCAGTGTGAATGCCCATATGGGATCAAGTGGCTCTCTGCACTTACATGACTAAATTTAAAGTGACAAACATTACTGTCTTGATTATCTACGTGTATGTTACAATTATATAATTATAAAAATATCTATATAAACATTTAACATCACAAAAGTAAAATGAGATATACAGTAGTTAAAATATTTTTCTTTTAGCAATATTAGTACTGTATATAAAACAATAGCAAAGCAGCCATATGTAATTACCTAAGTAATTACCTATTTGCAGTTACAGGATGAGAGCTACACTCGTGGTGTCCCGTCTTCCCAGCACTCTTTTGTCATATAACAAAATGCTGGGAATCTAACGCGGACCTCCTGGGTGAAAGCCAGGTATCCTAGCCACTAATCCACATGATATTATATGCCAGTGATATATTTTGTTAATACTGAAGCCATATATTTTGTTAATACTGAAGCCATATATTTTGTTAATACTGAAGAATACTGAAGCCTGAAGCAATATACTGATCATAGCAATGATCAGTATATTGCTGCTGTTAGAGTAATAGCAATATTGTGAACCAAAATATATGTAACATAAGAATATAACCATGCATGGACACTATGAAAACTTAATTCATATATAATTATACTGTTAAACCATCTCAATATTTACCTTAATTTCCAATTTTGTATTGTCCTCATTTGTTAGTGAATTTCTCTCTCCTGACATCTGCTGTGTAAGATCATTAGTATTATTTTAAATACTAATTAAAAAATAGTTTAAATTTTAGGTTTAAAAATAATATAATTGCAACATATTAGTATATGAGCCAAGTGGCTTAGGTTTATATCAGAATAAGTTAGATTATATTGAGTGCTTAAGTTAGGCTACGGTTCTAATTAAGTTTCAAGACTTTTCAGCATATTTTAATCAGAGAGACAGAGGAGGATTAGTGTTTATTTAAATATTTATTATAATTATTATTATATAAACTAATGATCAATGTTTATTATGTGTATACAGTACTGGGGACTGCATCTTTCAGTGTATATACTCTGATGTTCATTTATATACACCAAGAGTATTCTAATCCTTAACTGTTAGAAATTTATGTGTAAATGAAAATAAAAAGCATGAATGATGGGTCTTCAATGACCCTATTAGCATTTCCAACTAAATTATTAAACTTATTTAAAAATGTGTGCAACTGATTAAAAAAAACAATGATTCACACAGCGATTATGTGTACAGTAATGAAATTTTCTTTTATTATGTCAATCATGGCAACTTTGTATTTAATGAACACTTTACAAACTCTGTAGTACTATAAGTTCTATTCTTACCTGAATAAACATTTATTTTATTTATTTACAAGGTTATCCATGACACTAATAACCTTGGGTTGAGTAAACTATTTTGCAAATACTGACTCTTCCACTAATCTAAAGATCAAGAGGTTTAGATCCATAAGTGCTCGGTGAATCCTTACCCTGGGACATACAAAACATATTACCTTCTCGTCTATGGTGGCTGGAGCAGTGCGGCTCTCCGGGTCATCTTGCATCTCAAATCCAAAGTTTTCCTGTACGAAGCTTCTCTATAACAACCACTAATGGAAACTGTACCTATGTATTTCTAGCTCTACAAAGGAGTATTAGGAAAGTTTTGAGTGATGTGCTTGTTAAACTTTATGTTCCTAGAATGTCATACTAATAAAGAATGAGAAATTCCAGCTCAGTTTTGAATATAAAAGGCTGCATATCAGCAGTATTATTTAACTGTGAACATTGCACATACTGTATGTATTGATTTAAAGTACTTGCTCATCAAGTTTCTAAAAAAAAGATGAATTTTTCTTTTAAGTCGTACTAAGAGAACTTAATAGATTGAGCTAAAAACTGTTAGTATAAACCCCAAATTTGATTAAAATCCTCAAAATTTGTGCACACTTGTCTTTCACTCAAGAAATACATAGATGTACCGGAACTAATATTTTATTTTAGGTTAGGTTGAGATTAGTTTGAATTATTTTTAACATAGGAACAAATGAAGTGGCGTACCCATGCACACTTTATTGTTTTACTAGTTATGACTAATGTGAGATACTTACCTCACCTTGGTTCACAGTGTCGGCTGTTGTGGCATTTTTGTGTTTTTGTTTCCGAGGGAAGTCACTAGTCACGGGGGAAGGTGGAGACGGAGCTTTTCTCTATGTACAAAAAAAAATAGATGTTCAAAGTTAATTTACTTTTGTTTAAAGGTACAAAAAAATAGATGTTCAAAGTTAATTTACTTTTGTTTAAAGGTACAAAAAAATAGATGTTCAAAGTTAATTTACTTTTGTTTAAAGGTAATCACTTTCCATAATAGATGCTTTTGCTATTTTACTGAACTCAGGTTATATGGATTAACTATAAACACTATAGTTTATTGTATTAATGCTATACAATTTTCAGTGATGATGGGGATGTATGATGGAAGGCCCAATGGTATCAAGTTTCTCTGCAGATTAGGATAAACAATTCTAGGTAGAATAGGCTAAAAATTTAAAGAGTTGGATCAGAATATATTGTAGGATTTTGTGAATATAAATGTACCTGATTATCTCTTTACTGTATTTGTATTTGGAAATTACTGAACATTTCATATATGCTGACTAAGCATTATTTGTATTAACTAATAACTAAAAATAAATATTATGAAGTCTTTTCAGAATTGAAAACCCCCTTACCTTAATACTGTAATGAGTTTTTACTGTCCTATTGGTGTCAGTCAATGGAACAACACTTGATTTAGGTGTGGTAGGAGTCTTAAGTTGCATATAGTTATTTGTAATCTCCATATCACTAACAGTCATACCAGTACTTGACTCTGGTGTGCTTGTGTTCATCTCAGCAGGAGATGAACTGTTTATCACGTTCTACAAACAAAGAATAATTAAAAGTGATCATAAACTGATTTAGTATGATCCCAGACGCTGCCTGACCAGGCCACGACATGGTAAAAGAACTCTTGTTGGCAGAGCCAGAGTGCATGGTGGAATTGTGTAAAACCCTAGTTTGTGTCTCGGAGAGGCTGCAGGATCCGTGTGAATTCAGTGGAATTCCCGGTTGCAATTCTTTTACCATGTCGTGGTCTAGTCGACTAAGGCAGTGTCTGGGATCATCTCGGGCGTAAGTTCAAACCCTCATCACGGCCCTTGTGGATTTGTTCATTTGACGCATCACACTATTGTGATTTGTGTGTGTAATTTACATGTACAGTAATTTCGATGCACATATATCAGACATTCTCAACAGGGGTGATATCAATCCTAGGGCATACGCTTGAAATAATTCTGGGTCTTATGCTGTATTTTAGATAAACATGCAAGAATTTCTTTGACAACCGATAGGACATGATTTACCTGCCCTCGATGCTGGTTAAACAATAAAATTAAATGCAAAAATGACAAAAAAATACACTTCCACATGATGATTAGAACTAACCTACTTATCACTATCTCTTGCGGAACCCCTACTTACCTTGAGGTTTCGCAGAGCCGAGACTGAGAAATGCTGACCAATATTAACTGATAACAGATTATTATCCTGACTCATCACCTGCACTGTACTGATGTATAAAGTTCACTGCCTTTACTGAGGCTAAAGTACTAACAACGAGCAGGCAGAGTCACCAGGCTGGGCCGGCCACCCATGTTAGGTCCTAATTGAAATAACAGATGACTGACATTAAAGCTATACAAGTTACACATTGAAACTATTGGTGTAGTGGTACAGTATAGGAATTTGTATTTGTAGTGGCATAGGAATATACACTGGTGAGGTACAGGAATTCAACCAAATTCCTATACCACACTAGAGTGTATATGGGTAAAGTGTGAAACTGATTCGGTATCAGGTCGATGCCTCGGGATCCCTAGAGGTTTCAGTTGAGTTCCAGGTTATATTATTTATGGCATATCATCATCCAGTGGTTTAAGGCATGTGTTTGGGAGTACCCAGAGTACGGGTTCGAATCCTCCTCATGGCTCCAACTGATTTTCTGATAATTAGAACTTGGCCGTGGATATTATAAGGCAGTAACTCATCTACACACACAATGCCTTTATGCTCTTCCAATATATGCCAAGTGCCAAGCCCAGTTAAGTATTTATTGTACTTTTTAATACTGGCAGGAACCTACTTTGACATGCCAAAGCTGACTGGCATGGTAAAGGATGATCCACTCATCTATAGTCATATGTAGGAGCAGGGTACTCCTCTCTATGTGTATACCTGGGCTGGTGATGTTAGCTTGGTGTTATGCTTAATGTTTGGTTGGTACTGTAATTAAGTTCATGACACTTGCTTTATTATCAACTAGCAAGTGTACTTCAGTCTCGAGTATTGTCCAAGATTAAACCCCTATGTACACCGAGAATTAGAAGCTACTTTTCGATATATGTTATCACTGACAATAAAAAATGCCAAGTAACCGCAAAGAATTTAATGGCTAGTAACTGCAAAGAATTCCAGGACTAACGTAGTTCCAAATTATTAAACACCAAAGAATTAAGTATAATAATTGATACATGTACTTTGACCTATGTGCACAAATAACTTCTTGTACATAAAAGTACTTACTGAAGACTTACATTTACGAGAAGGCGTTCTAGTGCACCAGTGTCCATGATTGGTTTTGAAAAACAGGATATCATTAATTTCTTCATAAATCTAATGCCCCTGTGAAATAGTGAACTGAAACAATATATAAAAATCATAAAAAGATTAAAATAGTTATACTGTACTAGTAACTAATAATTATATGCAGTATATGTCTAAGCAAGGCTCTGCATGTATGTGTGTTTGTAAAAATAAATGACAGCAGATGTTCATTAATAGTTGGAAACTTGAATGTGTGATTTAGCATGCATGTTATCATGTAAGGAGTATGTCCACCACAAACATTACACTCTGACTCACACCAAACCACTTACTCGATTACTGTTAAGCAAACTAGCAAGACTTTCATCCCCAGCCATGCTAGCGTATTGGTCCGGAGTGTAACCATGCCTGTCCTTCACCCCACAAGACAGTCCATTCTTTACCAGCCACCGTGACACCTCCTTTTGTCCGTTGGCTGCAGCGTAGTGGAGCAATGTTGCGTTTTCTGTATCGACCGATAACTTCAATTTGCTATAGTCTCTATTTGTATATGTTTTCAAAGCATCGATGTTGCCCATTGCCACAGCCAGATGAAGTGCAGTCCACCCTTGAATGAAATATACAGTACAGTACAGTATACTGTATGTAATTGCATATAAAATATAATACAAATAGTATTGTTATTTTATTTAGCATTTGATTTATGGCCTATCAAACACAGGAGGCTATTAAGGTGTTTATATTGTATAAAACAGATAAGTTTTATACACACCACAAACAATGAAAATGTTAATCAACCGAAGACATCCAACCCAATGTGGCTAATTTCACAGTTACATATTAACAGTGGCAATGATGGTACTTGAACTTCACACAAAACACATCATATTGAACTAACTAACCTCTTTGGCCGGGAATATTCCAACGTGCTTCGTGGTCATTGAGCGCCAACACCACCTCAATGGACACCTTGTTTCTGATTGTTATATGTAATGCCGTCTCACCTGTTGATGTAAAACATCTGAAGTATATGAGCAGCCATATGTTTATATGATAGAATGTGAAGTTGGGACAGTCATATTCTAATATAATAGACTGTGTAATTTGAACAGTCAAATCTTAATATAAAGCCTGTGTAGTTTGGACAGTCAAATCTTAATATAAAAGTCTGTGTAGTCAGGATTGTCATGCTAATATAAAAGCTTGTGTAGTTAGGGCAGTCATATGATTTTTATAATAGCCTGTGGAGCTAGGACAATCATGATTACATAATGGCTTGAGTAAGGAAGGCAATCATATGTTCATATTTGCTGCTAGGTGCATAGAGGCATTGGGTGAAAAGAAACATGTCCATCCACTCCCATGGATCAAAATCTGGATCCCTGATTGCAGAAATTCGAGCCATAATATGCTTTCTTTATAATCAAATACGAGATCTACTCACCATTACTGCTGTGCATCAACATCAGCGCCGCCTTCAGTAGTTCCGTCAAGACTTCAACATTACCGTGTTTAGCTGCCACATGTAGCAACTTCTCTCCTGGAGGAGTGAGAGGCTTCAATGTCGAGAACACCACAGATGACTCGAGGCATTGCTTTCTATATCCATGATGCATTAACGTGTAAATATACTCTTATTAACATTGAAATTGAAATAAGTTTATTGAGGTAAAAGTACACACAAAGGGATGAGGAAGCTCAAGCTATTCTCACACCGTTCAGTACAACGTTCATACATATAATATACTCTTATTAACATTCATTAATTATAATCAATCGATCCAATTTTTTGTTTGCTATCATTTTACATAAAATATATTTATTGGTTCAGCATTCCGCTTAAGGTCCCCATGATTGCTTACTGTCAAACTAGCAGTAAATACTATTATTCTGAACATTTTAACGTTATGTTCAGTATACAGTATACTAAAAAGCAGTGTATAGTTTTTTTAATGTCATTTCAATTAACTTGTCAAATATTAATAAAATTATGATGCCTTAAATTTGACTAAATTTTTTATTAAATATTAGTCTTGACAACTACATATCCTTTAAGAGTTTTTAAGTCATTGATTTATTTATGCCTCTTAATGTAATAGACATGCAAGTCACATTTAATAGGGTTTTAATTGTTACAAATTGAATTTTAAGTTCAGTAAGCAAAATTTCATCTCCCATTTGGCATAATTGTTCAATTTGAACATGGCCACTGTATCGCTGAGTACATAACCACTGAAATTTTCAGAATATTGTAAACATGTTACAGTTTCTCCAGCTCCCATTTAATTCTTGGCTTACCTCTGCACATCCCTTAATTACCCTCTTACACTTGTTTTCCCTTTCCCTCTCTCTCATTCCTCTTCCCGCATTCTCTGTTTCCTTTCTTTTTTTTTTTGTACACAGGTGGGTACAGGAACAGACGACTGCTGACTCTTGTTAGCAGACTGAAAGCCTTCCATAATTCATGGTAAGCCTTGCCCACTAGTTTTCCCTGGAATACGACTCTCTTCACTTCTCTCTCTCTCCCTCTTTCTCTTTTCCTCTCTCTCCCTCTTTCTCTTTTCCTCTCTCTCCCTCTCTTTCTCTTTTCCTCTCTCTCCCTCTTTCTCTTCCCTCCCTTTAACCCAAGTGTTATATAGTCGTAACGGCTTAGTGCTTTCTCTTGATAATTATTTGACTAATTACAGTTTTCATACCTAATTAATTACTATTTACGACAACCTCTTATCCACACTTACCTTTTATTTCTTGATTAAAGTCAAAGTTCTTCCCCCTTAAATTCTTCACTGTTTCTATATTACCTGATGAGACTGCTTCATACAGCTGCAAAATTGTACATTCAATTATACAAAGTTATGCAAAATATGCAATTGTTATGCAAAGTCATGTACAATAGACAGTTATACATGGTAATGGAACACGGGCAGTGACTTAACTCTCAGAAATACGCACAACTTTGGATAACTTAATTAACAGACCCTTAATGAGCATAAGTTTGATGATTTGTACATCATATATGGTTCTATGTCATTAAACTATGCAGACTACAAACAATTTTGACATTAAGTGGAAAAAAAGTTTGTACATTTAAGTTATAGCTACAAAGTATTTGGGTATTGAAATTTTAATTAAACTATATTCAATGAACAAAATTAATTCCAATTTAAATAAAAATCTACTAACATAAAATACATTTGTTTTTATTTTATGTTAATACAATCCTTGTCGTCGAGCTGGTATATCTCGGAAACTCTTCAATATATTGAGAATTATATTTAAAACAAAATAATAATTATAATAATGTCCCATTATTTAAATACCTTTTCATTCGTAGTCTCTTCATTTCCTTGTCCTGCATTCTGTATTCCGTCGTTCTCATTATTCGCCTTTTTTTCCTTCTCTGTTTTATCTTCCACTGTTATTTGTTCCTTCTGTAATTTTGTGTCTTTCCCCAATTCTCTTTCCTGCTTCTTTTCTCCTTTACCTTCTGCTATTTCTAGTTCTTCCACTTTTATTTCTTTTCCATTTTCACTCTTCTTTTGTACCATCATTGTCAGTGTCACCCCTTTGTTTTTTTCCTCGCCTTCTTTATCATTAATTGTTTGATATTTTCCATCATGTGTGTATATCTTCTGCTTCTCATCTTCTATAGTCAAGTTTGGAGTTGTATCCTTATTGTCATCAGCCATATGAAAATGTTTCCCATTTTCATCTGTTCCAGTCTTTTCCGTTACCAACTGTTGGATCTCAATCTCTCCTGTTGATGTTATGTTTGTTGATGGCGCGATGTGTTTTGATGCTGTCATGTTCGTTGATGGCGCGATGTCTTTTGATGCTGTCATATTTGTTGATGGTGCGATGTCTTTTGATGCTGTCATGTTTGTTGATGGCTCGATGTCTTTTGATGCTGTCATGTTTGTTGATGATGTCATATTTGCTGGTGCTGTCATCTTTGTTGATGGCATGATGTGTTTTGATGCTGTCATGTTTGTTGATTCTATGATGCCTGTTGATTTTACAATGTCTGTTGATGCTGGCATGTTTGTTGATGCTGCTATGTCCGTTGATGCTGGTATGTTTGTTGATGCTGCCATGCCTGTTGATGCAGCTATGTCTCTTGATGCTGCCATGTCTCTTGATGACATATTTGTTGATGCTGACACGTTTGTTGATGCTACCAAGTTTGTAGATGCGACTATATTTACTGATGCTGCCATGTCTGTTGATTCTTTAATCATTGTTGGTGCCGCCATATATGTTGATGCTGTCATGTTGATGCTTCAGTGAGTCTGTGCCATAAATAAATATTTTGTTATATTTATAAACAAATAGACGAGATAATTGGATTACATATTCATGAATATATCTGAATAAACTATGTTTACATTCTTGTACAGCCACTAGCACGCAAAGGGTTTCGGGCAGAAACGCTATGCATACTATGCTATGAAACGCTACTACAGATTAAATTTAAATGGCTAGTAACCGCAAAGAATTTAATTAGAACTTGGCCGTGGTATATTTGTATAGTTTATATCTACATCGGCGTTGAATCAACAGTATTGACAGTGAATCAACGTTGAATCAATAGAAGCCTAGACCCTACCCTACTTAAAGAACTGACTCCAACCCTTTATGACACTTGTGAATCATAATTGTTAATCTATCATGGAAAGTTGAGGCAAATCACAGCCGTAGGCTGGGAGAGGGAGCTTGAGACTGAGTAATTAGTCTGTGTACTGAGCTTCCAGTACCTGGGGTAACTATAGTCTTATGTACTGAGCTTCCAGTACCTGGGGTAACTATAGTCTTATGTACTGATCTTCCAGTACCTGGGGTAACTATAGTCTTATGTACTGAGCTTCCAGTACCTGGGGTAACTATAGTCTATATACTGAGCTTCCAGTACTTGGGGTAACTATAGTCTTATGTACTGAGCTTCCAGTACCTAGGGTAACTATAGTCTATATACTGAGCTTCCAGTACCTGGGGTAACTATAGTCTTATGTACTGATCTTCCAGTACCTGGGGTAACTATAGTCTTATGTACTGAGCTTCCAGTACCTGGGGTAACTATAGTCTATATACTGAGCTTCCAGTACCTGGGGTAACTATAGTCTTATGTGCTGAGCTTCCAGTACCTAGGGTAACTATAGTCTATATACTGAGCTTCCAGTACCTGGGGTAACTATAGTCTTATGTACTGATCTTCCAGTACCTGGGGTAACTATAGTCTTATGTACTGAGCTTCCAGTACCTGGGGTAACTATAGTCTATATACTGAGCTTCCAGTACCTGGGGTAACTATAGTCTTATGTACTGAGCTTCCAGTACCTGGGGTAACTATAGTCTTATGTACTGAGCTTCCAGTACCTGGGGTAACTATAGTCTATATACTGAGCTTCCAGGACCTGGGGAAGGCAAAGGCAAGCTGGAAATAAAACCGAAGAAATAATAATAATTTACATTTCATTATATAGAAACCCGGTGACAACCTGAATGACAAAACGTGTCATTGAGGCACAATTCACTGCAAATGAAACGTTTTTCAGAGAGGAAACGAAGATTAATGGCGCAACCTGCCCTCTCGAGTTGTCACATCACAAAATGATGTACTAAATCACACCAGTAATTCCATCTATCATCATACTATCATGCAAGAGGAGCCACACATCTATGGATCATCCAATAAAATTAGCAGACTTCTAGATGTTACTACTGCTCGGCTTAGACTCGGTTACAAGTATCTCTGGGAATTCTCATTATCTGCTGATGTAGACCTAACCAAATGTAAACTGTCAACAAAATTATTCGCACACCCTCCGTCACTATGTGATGGAGTGCGAAAAGATACGTGAATTTAGAGACAATTTTTTTTTTTTTTTGAGATATATACAAGAGTTGTTACATTCTTGTACAGCCACTAGTACGCGTAGCGTTTCGGGCAGGTCCCTGGAATACGATCCCCTGCCGCGAAGAATCGTTTTTTCATCCAAGTACACATTTTACTGTTGCGTTAAACAGAGGCTACAGTTAAGGAATTGCGCCCAGTAAATCCTCCCGGCCAGGATACGAACCCATGACATAGCGCTCGCGGAACGCCAGGCGAGTGTCTTACCACTACACCACGGAGACTGCTACTATATAGAATTCTATAGCCAATGTTCCAGCGATGTGTAAATATTTCATTCAAAATGATCTGCTACCAGAAATTTTAACCAAATATCCCCAGTTTGCTAACTGTAGGTAGTAACTGAGTGATTGTAACCTATCCACCGCTGCCCACTGGATGGGGGGCGGTGTGCAGGACAAACATATCAATTGTGACACTAGCTCTCCACATATGTCAGTTGCTTAATTTAGAACCTGTATTTGAGGTCGATCTCGAACCCATTGTTGATGTGACGACTTATATTGAATTTTGTAACTAGCTCATCAAGATTGTAACTTGCTTAGCTAAATGAACTGTGGGTTCAGACCCTGAACCCATTATGTGCCTCTGTAACCCTTTCCACTACCGCCCACAAGATGGGTATGGGGTGCATAATAAATGAACTAAACTAAAAAAAAACTAAATTGCCCGAACCTAACCTAGCCAAGGACCCACACACCATATTTTGACTTGGGGATTTTTATGGAAAAAAATCGATGTGTTATTCAAGATCAAGAAAATCACTAAGGCTTGGAATGAATATGAGTTACGACACACTTATTTTACCCAACGGAAAGTAAGCAAGGCCCACCTCTCACTACACTGCCAAGGTCTGCACTGGTGTTCACCAGTCACCTGGATACCACAGAGATAAGAACATAGACAACATATCTGACTTATCGTAATGTGATGGCATTCAGCCTTCTTCCACCATTATTGATCTATAGTAATTACACGATGTTTTGCTGCATAAATTAGTTTCTTGATGTAATGGTTGACGTGTGTTGGCGGACAGAGCTGTGTGTAAAGTTGATGGGAGAGGGAATTAAACACGAGAAAAATGAAAATTGACAAAATAGTTTTGTCTACCTAGTAAACATCATTATATATTAGGCTGTGTTATCTGGCTAAATGAGATTTGCATAAAATATGCAGAAAAATCTTTCAAACCGTAAGCTGTTATCGTATATTTCTTAATTCACAGCCAACTGCCTATGGTATGCTTAGGTGTATCAAACCCCAATGGGAGTAATATTAACGGTAATACCGATAATATTGAATTCATATCATTATTAAATTCCAAAAGTCCGAGGCTTCTCAGGAACTGTGTCACTCTCCAAGTCAACGGTGTGAGATTTACTAACGTTGCAACCCGTCCTCGCAAATTCGTATAGTCAATATTGACTTATTAGTTACGTGCATAGGTGACATACTTAACATAATAGTTTACCTTGAAAAGCTTCATAGAAAACACCAACCTTACCTAACCTACTTAGTATGCTAAGATAAGCAACTTATTGCTTCGTAATTACAATTATTACCTAACCTATACCTATAATAGGTTAAGTAACAATTGTAATTACGAAGCTATAAGATGCTTATTTTAACATACTAAGTAGGTTAGGTAAGGTCGGTGTTTTCTATGAAGCTTTTCAAGGGAAACTATTATGTTTAGTATGTCACCTATGCACGTAACTAATAAGTCAATATTGACTATACGAATTTGCGAGGACGGGTTGCAACTATCAGTGTCTACGGGAAATATCCCTTATGATATTCCTGCGCCGGCCCTATAAGCTTCAACTAACACACACTAACCATTCACATGCCAAAAATGAAGATGAATAACCGACAGTGACCTTCCAGCTGTTATTAATACAGCTTCTACTATTATTACTACATTACAACTAAATCAATAAAATATTTATAATTAATACATTCATAAATCAGAACAAGTATACGTGAGAGAGAGCACATTACTGAGTCATCATAGAGAAAACCATTCACACAAACTGCACGTACCATCAAGAAGAAGAAAAGAAGAGGNTATAGGCAAATCTGGCTTTGCATAGTAGGCCAAAAAGTGAGTTCTGGCTACTAGGTACGACATATATATATATATATATATATATATATATATATATATATATATATATATATATATATATATATATATATATATATATATATATATATATATATGTAATAGTTTCCCTTGTAAATTGATATAAATACGCTCTTTATATTGTATATTATTTAATAAAGAAAAAAAAGGTTCCTGAACAAACAAGCCTATAATCTGTAAACCTTTCCGACACAGCCTACACAATGTTCAGGCGCTCCTCCATATACTTTTATTTTTTAAACGTATAATTCGTTTTTTTACATGTACTCTACAATTGCCACAAATACTATCATTACTGGAGGATACCATAGTTATATTCCCATTGCATATAGCTCTTGAAATTCTCATATGATGATGAGGTACTAGGAATTCAAAGATGTAAACATGATACTATTTATCCTCGTAGACAAATCATTAAATGCAAAGACCCAAGGATTCACCGATGAAAAATATCGAACATCTATAACATTTTAAAGAACCTTGTACTGAATATTATCCTCCCACGCGATTTCAAATTGGCGCAATTAAGGTGGAAGACAATCATGATGTACCTGACTAACTGCTCAGAATTATCCTCGATCAATAAGCTTGAACTTCAGCAAATGATTAATTCTCTAATATGTATGCCAGATAACTACTATAAGACTTCATGATAACCTCAATCAACAGATAATAGAGCTAAAAATCTTCATAGTGCTCTCAAGGAGCAAAACAAAACACCACAATCTTAAATACTCGTAGCAAAACGAACATGAAATATGAAAAACAATCACCGTGAATGTTTCATAAATTTAACTGGAGCATTAGGATACTGACTAGAATACAAAAAAAGCACTATTCATCATTCCTGGAAAACAAATCCCAAACACCTATCCCGAGGAAGGGCAGAGAAGTCAGTAATTATCAAAAGAACACACCAAACCGGGAAAGCTATGTGACACAACAATGAATTAGGAAGCATCTTTTAAATATTGAACTTCTGAAAGTTCAACTTCTATCGAAATTTTAAATATTGAACTTCTCCATGAGAAGGATCAAGAGAGAGAGAGAAGAGGGCGGGATATCCACGCCGATTACGTAGAATCGCACAAAATTTCTTAAAACTACGTAAATAATGAATAATTTTAACGCATTTTCTTGTTATAATATTTATAATGAATCTACGTAAATAAAAGTAATTTAGCTCGGAAATAAGTTAATTTTATAACGAAATTAGCTTTGGGGGGGGACAGAGAGGCCACATCTTCACTACACACTATCTTCATTAATATAACCATCTTCACTATACACACCATCTTCATCGCTGTAACCATTTTCACTACACACTATCATCACAGTAGACGATCATTACACATTATTTTTAACTATCTTCACTACACACTAACTTCACCTCAGCAACCATCTTTACTATACATAGTTATCAATAAATAAACTGCACAAGACAAACGATTTAAACTGTTTAATGTGTTATCTTGTCAATCGCATACATATGTATGGTACTTATATAAATATGGGTTAAACTGCAGTAACGTTTCTCTTCACTCAGGGAATGCCAACAGTTAATCATGTAGAAAACCGAGTGAATCTTAGTGAAGATGGAATCTGGTATGCAACGAGGCTGGAATTTGGTATCAAATTATAATTTTATGCCAAGTTGGGGGCACGGGAGTCGACCCCTACTCCACCTATGATCATGCCCATACATCCACGTCACCCTGCAAAGTTTAGTGAGGCTAGCCCCAAGCATCTAGTCTCCAATCGCGAACAAGCAGGCATCCTTTTCATTTAGATACGAGACCAGAATGATGGAAGGCGACGCCAAAGGAAGACGGCGATATGCTTAGATCGTCGACTTCCTTTGGTGCTGCTTGCCACCTACTGTGTTTTTTTCTGTTTAAAATATGCTTATTTCCGAGCATAATTATGTAATTCCCGTTCTACATTCATTACAATATTACTGTAGTAAAATATGCAGGCAATGAGTCACAATAACGTGGCTAAAGTAAGTTGACCAGACCACACACTAGAAGGTGAAGGGACGACGACGTTTCGGTCCGTCCTGGACCATTCACAAGATCGACTTGAGAATGGTCCAGGACGGACCGAAACGTCGTCGTCCCTTCACCTTCTAGTGTGTGGTCTGGTCAACTGTAGTAAAATATGTTTAATTTCGTCTTTATTTGTGCAATTCAAAGAAGTTTTCGGCAGCCTTGGAACCAGTAAGGTCTAAATATGTAATAAATGACACCTCTACATAAGAAAACGCTGACGACCCTCCAGAAAAGAGCACTGGCGATTCTAGAGAGAACGCTGACTGCAGAACACAAAAAATACCTTTCATAAGAGACGGCTGAAGACTAGATAAGAAAGCTGTCAAAGCCGCCACAAAAGAGAACGATGTCGAATCTACATAATAGAAAGCCGACGACTCTACAGAAGAGAACAACTATTAGCGTTCTACATAACAGAATGTTGAAGGCTCTACCAATGAGAATGTTGTAAACTCTACCGAAGAAAACGCTGAAAGCTCGACAGAAGAGAACGCTGAAAGCTCGACAGAAGAGAACGCTGATAGTTTTGCAGAAGAGAACGCTGATAGTTTTGCAGAAGAGAACGCTACATGCTCGACAAACCTAACTATCCCATTCATGGCACGCCAAGATCGATCACCATAGGTGTCAGATAACCACCCATGTAAAGTGATGCCGGAGCTGAAGTAGAGTACTGGGACGGGCCTCCAACATCATTACTGGATATTAGTCCCTCACCTACCATGATTTTCACTGCCACCTTACATACGGGACTTTTAGACGTTACTACTGCTAGGCTTAAGCTCCACTACAAGTACCTCTGAGAGTTGGCACCACTTGCTGATGTAGACTTGACTAAATGTAAACTCTGTTAGTTGAAATTGAAATTGAATTTGAAATTGAAATAAGTTTATTGAGTTAAAATACACACAAAGGGATGAGGTAGCTCAAGCTAATTCTGTTAGGGGAACTATTCACGTTGCGTCACTATGTAATCGAATGTAAAACAAATAGCAGAATTCAATGGTAACTGTCAATGGTGTTCAAGAAATGCGCAAGTACTTCATTTGAGATATGTTACAGGAAATCTTAGCCATGTATCGAAAGATTGCTTACATAACATTACTTACATAATGCATTACATGGTAATACATGCACCTGACTGTAACGCTGCCACTTAGTTTAAGTGGGTGTATTCACCTAGCTGTACTCGCCTAGTTGTGCTTACAGGGGTTAAGCTTCAGCTCTTTGGTCCCACCTCTCAACTGTCAAACAACCAGTGTGTGTTACATTGGGCATCTGCAGTGTAGGCACAATTCCCAAAAGCAACACCAATTCAGTGTCGAATTAATATCAACGTTACTTCAACCTTGAATTAACATTGTTAGTGTTGATTCAACGTCAAACAAACGAAATTCTGCCGCAACGTCCGTGTAATCTGCTCGTTCTGGCCCCATGCCATGGCCAGCAGCATACAATGATAATTTGCAGGCTTGGTGTTCGGCTTCCATTCCCTCCAAGTTAATATGCATAGTAAATAGAAGCTAAATATTGAGGCGACACCAATCTACTTAGAACTACCATGGTACAATTGCCATGGGAGTTATAATACTAACTCTAGATATTATCTTATATGAACCATTGTAAAATAGGAGATAAACTCCCCCAAAATCTTACTCCAATCTGTTCCGCCAGTACAGTAGGCTACGTTCTATGCTCACACTCGAGGAACCCAGGTTTCATCACATCATGGGAGAGAAACGGTAAGATACGTGGGATTATCCAACCCAGGAGCTGGATAACTGCTGTCCCTATCAACGGGAATTGATAGGGACATGAAGTTGGCTCATGAAATTGCACCCCTTAATCACTTAACGATGTAAATGATACACGGAACCGTCTCTGTAAATAATACAATATTCTTGCAAGACAACAAGTCACACTTGCTAGACACACACGTGGTTAGAGGTATTATTCGGAGTACACACACACACGACACTGACCCATCACTACCAGACTGTGTGGGGCAACATAATGCTCACTCACTGCCTGGCGCTGTCATTTAGTGTACACAAACACCCTCCTACCGTTCCCCTTCCATTAATAACATCTCCATTAATAACATCTGCAGACATTGCCAACGTCTGCAGTCCCTGTGGCGTAGTTGTAAAACACTCACCCGGCGATTCGCGAACACTTTGACCTGGGTTTGTATCCTGGCCGGGGAGGATTGACTGGGTGGCAATCCTCACCTGTAGCCTCTGCTCACCCAGCAGTGAATGGGTCCCACGATTTGGCGGGTCGTATTCCGGGGACAAATTAAGATTAAGGACCTGCCCGAAACGCTTTGAGTGCTTTACAAGAACGTGACACACGTCTCAAGTGGCTTTACACGAATGTAAGAACTTTTATATACATAAATAAATAAACTCATCTCTTAGCGGCACTAGATCTGGGATTTGATAGGCTCCTATAAGCTTTCGCATAATAAAACAGAACGCTTGTAACGCTGTATAATATACAATGCAATAACAAAATTCATATATTTTGCATAAATACAATTTTCCATTCCCTACTTAGCACTATAACAAATTTGTCAGCCACCTCCTTTAATACATTGTTACATATACTACCATGTCAAGCAAGCAAGCAAGCATGGACGTCTCTCCTGATATACATTTAACAGGCTAAACCAGGAGTGTTTATTTCGTGTTCTGAACATCCACACACAAGATGAGGGCGGTACAATAATTTAAGTTCCCTTGTTCGAGGTAAACCCTCCACCCTCCCTCAGATAATTAAGGTCAACCCTAGTAACCCATAAAGTAACACCTATATAGACATCTGCTGATTTTACTGCAAGATCCTTTTGTAAATAGCGTAATTGTCTGTAAATATCGTAATTGTTTTCGTAAATACGTAATTGTCTGTAAATATCGTAATTGTTTTGTAAATAGCGTAATTGTCTGTAAATATCGTAATTGTTTTGTAAATATCGTAATTGTCTTTGTAAATGCCGTAATTGTTTTGTATATATATATATATATATATATATATACATATTATATATATATATATATATATATATTATATATATATATATATATATATGTTGTGTGTGTGTGTGTGTGTGTGTGTGTGTGTGTGTGTGTGTGTGTGTGTGTGTGTGTGTGTTGTGGTGTGGAGTATAGGCTAGTTTCTTCTGATCTGTGTTTACTACATAGTAACTACTGGGGATATGTTATTGAACAAATATATGTTTTATTGATGTTTTAATGGAAATTGTTAAACTTTAGTTTGCCTTTATTATTGTATTCCCCGTCTCGTTTCTTAATTAGTTATATACGGTATCGTTGTCTTATAT
>WNGS01021324.1:6001274-6035840 GCA_020271785.1 Procambarus virginalis | reverse complement strand
ACGTTTAAATTTACGAATGTATCGAACGAACATGGAAAAGGAAATTATATGTTATCTCTCAGAATGTTCGGTAATACGTTTATTATTGTGATGTGTGTTTATGTAAATATTAACACCATGTATTGAACGGGTGAGAATAGCTTGAGCTACCTCATCCCTTTGTGTGTATTTTACCTCAATAAACTTATTTCAATTTCAACAGGGAAAATCCAAATTACACCTAAATACTTATGGAAGGGTAACTGCGTGAATCTCCTTGAAGTCTCGCGCTAAATAATCGAGTCCGTTTTCAGACCCATTTAGGTTGGAGCTGACTTCTACTATTCTTTGGAATATTTTCTTAATTTGGAGAAAATTTGTATTACCATAATTTTTTGTTTATATTAGTATGCGTTAATATGATTTCAAAACTCAGACAGTATCATTTAAGCAATAAATTTAACTTTCGTAGTGAACTAGTTGGTTTTCTTTAGCTTTTGGATAAGCATAGCCGTCCAATGATATACAATTTTTCTGCTTGCTAAATCCGTATATGATTTTAGTTATGGGATGTTAGCGTAGGTTAGGCTGTATTAGACTGCTGGTTAGGATAGGGGATGTTAGCGTAGGTTAGGCTGTATCTAATACAGTCGCTGTCTAATACAGCCTAACCGCCAGGTCCTCCTGCATGAGTGGCGTATTACAACACGATCAAATCCATTGACGGTAAGCGTGTCCTGTCCTTGCAGTACCACCCTCAAGTCGGCACCTAACACTTAACTCTTATAATCACTACGAATCGAGTTTCAACCTATCAAGAACACATTCCACTCCTTTTATTAGTAAGATCGGTTTCCAATACGCCACTCATGCAGGAGGACCTGGAGGTTAGGCTGTATTAGACCAGCGACTGTATTAGATACAGCCTAACCTACGCTAACATCCCCTATCCTAACCCAGCAGTCTAATACAGCCTAACCTACGCTAACATCCCTAACCTAACATCATATACGGATTTAGCAAGCAGAAAAATATGTATATCATTGGACGGCTATGCTTATCCAAAAGCTAAAGAAAACCAACTAGTTCACTACGAAAGTTAATTTATTGCTTAAATGATACTGTCTGAGTTTTGAACTCATTATTAAACGCATACTAATATAAACAACAAATTATGGTAATACAAATTTTCTCCAAATTAAGAAAATATTCCAAAGAATAGTAGAAGTCAGCTCCAACCTAACATGGGTCTGAAAAACGGACTCGATTATTTAGCGCGAGACTTCAAGGAGATTCACGCAGTTACCCTTCCATAAGTATTTAGGTGTAATTTGGATTTTCCCTGTTGAAATTGAAATAAGTTTATTGAGGTAAAATACACACAAAGGGATGAGGTAGCTCAAGCTATTCTCACCCCGTTCACTACATGGTGTTAATATTTACATAAACACACATCACAAATAATAAACGTATTACCGAACATTCTGAGAGATAAACATATACATTTCCTTTTCCCTGTTCGTTCGATACATTCGTAAATTTAAACGTACTGTGTAACCACAAACTAACCGTTTTGAATATAAATTATTAATAATGTATATTTTAACTATAGATAGGAACACCAGAAGTGAGCCATCGTGAGGGCATCGTCAGGGGCCTGACAGCTGAGTGGACAGCGCTTCGGGTTCGTAGTCCAGAGGTTACGGGTTCGAGCCCCGGTGGAGGCGGAAACAAATGGGCAGTTTCTTTCATCCTGATGCCTCTGTTCACCGAACATTAAATAGGTACCTGGGAGTTAGACAGCTGCTACGGGCTGCTTCCTGGGAGTATGTAACAAAAAGGAGGCCTGGTCGAGGACCGGGCCTTGGGGACGCTGAGCCCCGAAAGCACTTGAAGATAACCATCGTTCGATGAACTGTTTAACGTAATCAGTTGTGATCATGTACAAAGTGTTTTATTTATAACACAGGAACCGGTCGGCCGAGCGGAGAGCAGGCTGGACTTGTGATCCTGTGGACCTGGGTTCGATCCCAGGCGCCGGTGAGAAACAATGGGCAGAGTTTCTTTCGCCCTATGCCCCTGTTACCTAGCAGTAAAATAGGTACCTGGGTGTTAGTCAGCTGTCACGGGCTGCTTCCTGGGGGTGGAGGCCTGGTCGAGGACCGGGCCGCGGGGACACTAAAAAAAAAGCCCCGAAAATCATCTCAAGATAACCTCAAGAAGGGTTTGACCTCTGGATTAACTTACAGGCTATTCATGCCCGTGCCACCTCTTGGGTGGTTTAATCAGCATCAGTCGTCTGGATTAACAAGCATTTAACTATTGTTTACGAGATGTCTTGCGAGTGGGCATGATTGATGTGCCACTTCGAGCCATGTATATGAGCCACACTCCTCAGTGGGGACCATAGCCCCGCTCCTGTGCCGGGTAAGTCCACTACGGGATCACCATAGCCCGTGCTACTTGGAACTTTTGGTTCCCAGTAGCTGAATGTAAAACAACAGCAAATGTGGGGATTATCAGTCTGTATCAGAAGCCCACTAAGAAGGGAGAAATGAAGAGTGCAATAATCTTCCCTATCTCACATGTAGCGCGAACGGTAAGGTAAGATTTAAGTGGATTTTACCAGTGCATGAGTCGCCAGGCATCGCGCACGCGGACGGTGGGTGAAGGTGCGTTACCTGGGGCCAGAGACTGAAGGTGCGTTACCTGGGGCCAGAGACTGAAGGTGCGTTACCTGGGGCCAGAGACTGAAGGTGCGTTACCTGGGGCCAGAGACTGAAGGTGCGTTACCTGGGGCCAGAGACTGAAGGTGCGTTACCTGGGGCCAGAGACTGAAGGTGCGTTACCTGGGGCCAGAGACTGAAGGTGCGTTACCTGGGGCCAGAGACTGAAGGTGCGTTACCTGGGGCCAGAGACTGAAGGTGCGTTACCCGGGCCAGAGACTGAAGGTGCGTTACCCGGGCCAGAGACTGAAGGCGCGTTACCTGGGGCCAGAGACTGAAGGTGCGTTACCTGGGGCCAGAGACTGAAGGTGCGTTACCTGTGGCCAGAGATTGAAGGTGCGTTACCTGGGGCCAGAGACTGAAGGTGCGTTACCTGGGGCCAGAGACTCAAGGTGCGTTACCCGGGGCCAGAGACTGAAGGTGCGTTACCCGGGGCCAGAGACTGAAGGTGCGTTACCTGGGGCCAGAGACTGAAGGTGCGTTACCCGGGCCAGAGACTGAAGGTGCGTTACCCGGGGCCAGAGACTGACGGTGCGTTACCTGGGGCCAGAGACTGAAGGTGCGTTACCCGGGGCCAGAGACTATGGAGTACGTGTTACATCCTGGTGGGGGGAGGATCCCAGAGGTTTATTATACAAATGGTTACCAGGACCGTTGGGGAAGACCTGGAGGAAGACCCCATCATATTTCGTTACGAGTAATATGGGGTCAGTGTTATTGGTCAGAAGCGTTACATATTTATCCAAACAGTTTTTTGAGAAATATTATATTTCGAAGCTGTCTTAATACCAGTGTTTCCGTGCTGGTATTAGGGCGTGCAATTGCCCCGTAAACAGGTAATTGGTGTTTTGGTTGGCAGTTGGACGACCTTGACACCCAGAGACACACACCGGCTCAACTCGACTCCTGCGCTACATCCTGCAAGATCTCCATCACGAATCGATTTAGAATTTCTAGCACTATGACTGAAAAAACGCAGCTGCCACACCATGGCCCCGAAATTCGGTGAAGAGTGTTAAGTAATATATGGACATTCACTTAAATATATTACATATAATACAGAAAATTAGGCGATCTTTGAAATTGTATACAAATACAATTATAACCAACACCGACAATGTGATAAACCACACATTTACAGTTCAATATTAAACTTTCCTTAATATAAAAATAAAGAAATTATCTTAAATCACATGTCTCTTACTCCTAAAAAAAGCAAATTATCAGTCGGGACAAAATTAAACTGAAATCGAAGAGAGAAGATTCCCTCTTATCAGTGGAGGAAATCAAATGGTTTTATCAGCTTATCGGGAAACACAACACACGGTCGTTGTAAACGTTTCTAAGAAGAATTAAGAATAAGAAAACAAAAAGTTTTCTATTAGTAAAACTCCGTAAAACATCCTCGGCTCACAACCGAAGACCCAAGTTCAATCCGAGACAGAAACGGATGGGTACGTTTTTCTTTCACCTGATACCTGTGTTCACCTAGCAGTAAAATAGGTATCCGGGAATCTGAAAACTATTACGGGTTGCCTCCTGGGGTAGGTTGGTAGCTGGCCTAGGGAAGGGGGGTGGGGGTTATGATCTGCCTGTCCCACAACAATGAAAATTATGTTCCCATGTAGCCTAATACATTTAATAATTAAACATTTAATAAACAATGTTAAATAATAAACAATGTTAAGTTGATAACTTAAGAGTTCGAGTAATTAAACTTTATTTGTGGAACAGTTCGAACATTCACCATCAAAATTATCACATAATTTGAACTCGTTAAAAAAAAAGTTGCTATTCATACTTCCGATACAAAAACCTGTTAGGTTTACTGTGGTCTTCCTTGGTATGGGTGAGGTTATCCACGCGGTCACCCATCCAGTGCTGGCCACAACCTGTCCTCTTACAAAGAACGTCGCTTCTCACCGGTATGCGTTACTCGAGGCAAAAAAAAAAATCGTCGTTCTAGAAAATGATGAAAGCAGCTCGGGAAAATGACGTAATGTCCCATTTTCTGTTTTGGGTCCTCTGACTTTAATCTATTAGGTTACGACTGGACACCTTAACCGTTTTCTTGACGTTTTTGAAACCTTTGGAAGACGGGCTGGGCCACAACAGTTAATTAAAATTGACTCACAAATTGACGTACGCGTCATCCTGTGCGCCACGCCACTGCCTTACACAATATATTCACCTTATCAACCCCAACAATTACTCGAGGAGAAAATGAGTATTGATCTTATACCATACAGCAAATCGCGGAGGAAAGCAGATAAAATTTCACTGTACAATGTATACAGCTTGAGAGAACTGATGCGAATGAACATAGACTGCTTTCATGCGTGACACATTGCCATCATACGTCTGGCAACAGACTTTTCACGTCCACCTTCAACATTATGTACACAGTTTAGTTCAATTCATTTATTATGCACCCCATACTCACTCTTTAAGTAGTAGTTTAAAAGGTCACAGAGGCGCATAACGGGCTTAGGAACTGAACCTAAAAATTCCCTTAGCTACAACCTGGTAGAGTTAACTGCAGTTTGTTAACACATACGTCAACAGTCTGTCTATTCCTGGATTCCTTGTTTCAACCTTCACACTGAGCTCACTTACGCTCCGCCTGCATTTTCTGCGCGTCAGGATCAAGTTCAATTTAGTTTATTGAGACAATAAGATACATCTCAAAAGGATAAGAGTAGCTTAGGTTATTTCTACTTCTATTTCTAAGCTCGTGAGGTTACGTTTAGCCATAAGGCACCTTTATTGAACTGCACAGATAGAGGTGACGCCTAGCCCATATATTGCCATGGGGTAAAAATAGCGTTTATAGATTGTTACTGTTTATTTTTGCATTTTCCGACATGCTTTTGGGGGCCTCGAACGAGGGTCCACAACAGAGCTTGCAGAGAGGTACTCACCTAGCAGTGTATAAAATTGCAAGAAAATTAAGAATATAGTAATTATGCTACTCTCTGATTACATTTCTTGTGTGTGGCTAGGCAGGCAGGAGGGTTACTCGGTAGACAAAATATTGAAGTTCTTGCGAGGCAGGATCAAGTATAACATTTGGGGTTTACGGCTCATGATCTGTGATACGAAAAATTGGTTTACTGAGAATTATATAATCTATAAATAAATGTAGTATTTTCCCTTGTAAATTGATGTACATGTGATCTTTATATTGTATATTATTTAATAAAGATAAAAATTAAGTGCTTCACAATCTAGAACAATTTACATTTTTTTAATATATAGCAATATAATTAATTTGAAAGAATTATAATGCTATATATTTAACAAACGTATTTTACAAATTGTCGTAGATTGTGAAGTAATCACTAAGGGTCACTAATGATCATCACTAACGGTCGTACGTCTGGCAGCTGATCATCACTAACGGTCATACGTCTGGCAGCCGGTCATCACTAACAGTCGTACGTCTGGCAGCCGTCATCACTAACGGTCGTACGTCTGGCAGCCGGTCATCACTAACAGTCGTACGTCTGGCAGCCGTCATCACTAACAGTCGTACGTCTGGCAGCCGGTCATCACTAACAGTCGTACGTCTGGCAGCCGGTCATCACTAACAGTCGTACGTCTGGCAGCCGGTCATCACTAACAGTCGTACGTCTGGCAGCCGGTCATCACTAACAGTCGTACGTCTGGCAGCCGTCATCACTAACGGTCGTACGTCTGGCAGCCGGTCATCACTACCAGTCGTACGTCTGGCAGCCGGTCATCACTAGCGTCCGTACGTCTGGCAGCCGGTCATCACTAACAGTCGTACGTCTGGCAGCCGGTCATCATTAGCATCCGTACGTCTGGCAGCCGGTCATCACTAGCGTCCGTACGTCTGGCAGCCGGTCATCACTAACAGTCGTACGTCTGGCAGCCGGTCATCACTAACGGTCGTACGTCTGGCAGCCGGTCGTCACTAGCGTCCGTACGTCTGGCAGCCGGTCATCACTAGCGGTCGTACATCTGGCAGCCGGTCATCACTAGCGGTCGTACATCTGGCAGCCGGTCATCACTAGCGGTCGTACGTCTGGCAGCAGTTCATCACTAGCGGTCGTACATCTGGCAGCCGGTCATCACTAGCGTCCGTACGTCTGGCAGCCGGTCATCACTAGCGTCCGTACGTCTGGCAGCCGGTCATCACTGGCGTCCGTACGTCTGACAGCCGGTTATCACTAACGATCGTACGTCTGGCAGCCGGTCATCACTAGCGGTCGTACACCTGGCAGATACAGGTGTAGAGACCGTAGCCTAGTTTGTATTCACTATTGTCCTTCACTCCCACAGCCAGGTATGAATACATAGGTGCAGAACAAGCATGTGTAAAGTGGTAAAAGTTTAGTAGTAGCGTAGTTGTAAATAACAGTTGAAGCTACAGTAGGAGCTCAAGTAGTGAATGTCATTGTTATACATAATACATGAGACACTTGTAGATATAATTTGGTATACCAGAAGATGAAATAACAATTACAATAGTATTAACTGTGATAGTAGATGTAATAATCTTTGTAATAATCCTGACAGTAATGGTTATACATGCAAAAGTAATTATAACACATTAGTTGTATCAGAGGTAATAATAAAAGCAACGCTAATCATTATGGTAGTTATAAGAGCTAAATTCAAGCGTAAATGTCAGTATAACAATATTAATGATTAAAATAAAGTACAGGTAAAATAAGGTAATAAAATACCCACTCCCATGACGAGTAGCACACGGACTCATACCACTATAATAATAATAATAATAATAATAATAATAATAATAATAATAATAATAATAATAATAATAATAATAATAATAATATTCTTGTGGTAATAAAATGTTCTGTATCCTGCCTTTTACGTGAATGTTGCGCCTCAGTTATATAATATAAATGACCAATGGCTTTGCGTTGCCGAGACCGCCTGTATTCCAGACACGACCCCTGGCAGGTCTCTCACGAGCGAGGTGAAACAGGTAGATGAATATAAAAGGTTATTTACAGACTGGCTTGGTTACAGCCCCGCTCCTGTGCCAGGTAAGTCCACTACGGGCTCACCATAGCCCGTCCTACTTGCAAATTTTTGTTACGAGAAGCTGAATCTAACACAGCAACAGACTGGCTTCCCCTTACGGGCTATTCATGACCGTGCCACCCAGTGGCTGGCTTAATCTTCATCAATCAATCAAGCTGGCTTTCCACACTAATAGGTGGCAGCTAAAGTTCGCACCACGTGGGGGAAGCTCGCATCAGGATTATACCGCCGACAACGGGTTCAGACACGACATGCGTGTGGTGTTGACTGCCAACTAGAATCCTGCCTTACCTCCCATCCAATAGGTAGCCATATCATCATTAATTTAACCTATGGTCACATGAAGCATGTGTTTGCTTTAACTAGTTGCTTGACAGGTAATTTACTCCATAGATTATGATTATGATTACATGTTCTTGCATGTGTATGTTGATTATGATATTTGCAAATTTATGCAACCAGCCTACCCCGTAATACATTTAAAATATTAATAAACAAATTATGGTTTAGCTCGGATTTCCTAGAGGGAATATAATTTTAAAATTATATAATAGTCATATATAGGACTTATATGATACAGGACTTATATTATATAGGACTTATATTATATAGGATTTATATAAGTATCTTAAGGTTATGTTCTGACCTTCAGCTTTAAGATGTAGCCTAATTCACCTCCCTAGTTATGGGCTGTTAATGTAACTAATCTGTAGCTTATTGACATGATGGTGAATAATGCTTATTAGAAACAACGTAATCAATTGTCTATGTAGTCTACACTTACCCAGAATATTTGAAAACATTGTAATCTGTTTGGGTAAATTAAGGGAATAAAATGTAAATACAGTATCATATTTAGCAGCGAACAGCCCAATGGCTATTTCTGTTATTAATTTTAGTTTCTCTCACTTATAATTATACCAGTTGAACATATGTCACGTATTTAAGTCATTCCTTAACTTGTAAAATCATTTTTATAAGTGTAGTTTAATTTTCACAGCCTAGGCTGCGGGGCAGGTAACCGGCCTCGGCCTTTGAATTATTGAAGACCCTGGCAACAACAGGACGTAATATTACTGTAACCACCTTCACTACTTTACATACATTCCTTCATTCCTTTACAATACATTCTTTATTCCTTCACTACTTTCCCCTTTTCTTCACCACATTTCCTCTCCCTCACCATTCTCCCGACCTATCACCACCTTCCTTACTTTTCACAATCTTTTCTACCTTTTAACCACTTGCACTTCATCCCTGTAAACATAGTGAGGACGAGTCTTTTTATCTAGCAAGTTTGGAAATTAGTATGGTTTTCCATTTCATGCAAAGAGGGAGGTGGGGGGGGCATGGGGTTCGACCCCCGACCTACTTATGACCATTCCCGGCCAGACCAGTGATCCTGCAAAGTTTGGTTCGAAAATTCGAATTCGAAAAGAAAAACGTTTTCTTTTATAGATATGAATTAAGAGTGAAGCAGAGTACACGAGGTAAAAAACAACAGCCGTAAGATGTACTTGCCTCGACTGGGTCTGATCTACTGCAATGTTCATGCTCGTGTCTGAAGCTGGACACAAATATAACAAAATTATTAAAGATGGTAACAGAGTCCATTTCATGTGGTCTCCATCTCATGTTGGCCTCCGAATGCATGATAGAGCTGATGAGTTAGGAAAAGAATCTGCCTTTAAAGGAGACGTTGAGTGTAACCTTGGATTGTCAATGAGCAATCTTAGAGCAGCAGTACACCGAGAACTTCAACAAACTCTTGTAGATTTGAAGGAAAGTGAAATCGACACCAATAATTCTATCTATCATCAAAACTATCATGCAAGAGGAGCCACACATCTATGGATCATCCAATAAAATAAGCAGACTTCTATATGTTACTACTGCTCGGCTTAGACTCTGCTGTATCTCTCGGAATTTTAATAATCTGCTGATGTAGACCTGACCAAATGTAAACTGTTAAAATTATTCTCACATCCTCCGTCATTATGTGATGGGAGTACGAAAAGATACGTGAATTCATAGACAATTCTATAACAAATGTTCAAGAGATGTCTAAATATTTAATTCAAAATTATCTGCTATCAGAAATCTTAGCCAAATATCTTCAGTTTACTAACTGTAGGTAGTAACTAAGTGATTGTAACCTATCCACCGCTGTCCACCGGATGGGGGGCGGTGTTCAGGACAAACATATCAATTGCGACACTAGCTCTCTACATATGTCAGTTGCTTAATTTAGAAACTGTACTTGTGGTCGGTCTCGAGCTCATTGTTGATGTGACGATGGGTATTGAATTTTGTAACTAGCTCATCAAGACTGTAACTTGCTTAACTAAATGAATTGTGGGGTTCAGTTCCTGAGCTACCGTCCACAAGATGGATATGGGGTCCTTCAGGTATTACACATAACTACAAAGTATATGATAACATCATACTAATGACCGCTCTAATCACACTGCCTATGAGGTCTATGCAAACGTTGATATCTACACTACAATGTTGGCTGGACGCTCACTACAAGTGAGCGTCCAGCCAACACCTCACTACAAGTGAGCGTCCAGCCAACACCACACTACAAGTGGGGGTCCAGCCAACACCTCACTACAAGCGAGCGTCCAGCCAACACCACACTACAAGTGAGCGTCCAGCCAACACCACACTACAAGTGAGCGTCCAGCCAACACCTCACTACAAGTGAGCGTCCAGCCAACACCTCACTACAAGTGAGCGTCCAGCCAACACTACACTACAAGTAATTAGTACAAAGTTTGTGTACATTAAAGTGAATCTATTTTTCACAAATCCCCGAATTACACAAAGAATCTGACTGTCCCCCCCAAAAAATGGACAGTGTACATGAGCACACATTCATCGCAATATATAAAAAAAATGCCCTGTGTAAATAGGCTCCTTTGAAGATAGAAAAGTCCAACTTTTATTTATTCCTTACCTACTCTAACCAACTCCGTCCGGTTTTAATGTCCGGCACGTGCCTGACCCCTTCATGAATAGTTTACTATTGTGTATTTCCGTGACCGCACAGAAGAAAGGCAGTCCGATATTGAACACATTATATCCTATATATAACATATTAATACTACGTTCCTTGTATCATACCGCACAGCTCTCATTATAGGAACTACTTGAATTTTTAGTTTCATTTGCCCATCCCACACCCATGCAATGGGCGACGGTGGAAAGGTTACTCTGGCTAAATCATCTCATGGGCTGTATAGGCACTACCTGCAGTAGGCTATCTTCCCGTGGCGTAGTGGTCAAAACACTCGCTCGGCGATTCGCAAGCGCTTTGGCCAGGGTTCGTATCCTGGCTGAGGAGGATTAACTTGGCGCCAATCCTTAACTGTAGCCTCTGTTCACCCAGCAGTGAATGGGTAACTTGTTAAACGATTCGACAGGTCGTATTCCGGGGAAAATTAGGATTAAGGACCTGCCCGAAACGCTATGTGTGCTAGTGGCTTTATAAGAATGTAAACTCTTGTATATATAAATAAATAAATGTTTGGACATTTCTTCAATATTAGCAATAAGAGATTTTTTAAATGTTTGCATTTAGCTTTGCTGACAGTTTACATATAGTTAAATCTTGGTCCATATGAGTGGTGCAAACTCCCAGATACTGAGAGGGAGGGAACGGAAACATCAGGGGGAAAAGCACCAAACTATTACGACTTTAGCTCTGGGAAGGGGTCACGATAAGGATTTGGGATGGGACGCGGGGAAAGGAATGGTGCCACTAAACCACTTATGGACGGTCGGGGATTGAACGCCGACCTGCATGAAGCGAGACCGTCGCTCTACCGTCCAGCCCAAGTGGTTGGACCAGATACCGAGAGTGTAAACTTAGTTGTAGCATTTTCTATGAATCTGTTATTATTAGATAACCTATATACATACGTTTCTTCTTGCATGGTAAAATGTTCCTAGATGGAATAATAATAATTAGCGTAGATTAAATGATCTCAAAATTATGAGTACACCGAGATCAAGTTTACCACTCATGCTCTGTGATGATATGAAAATATATATATATATATATATATATATATATATATATATATATATATATATATATATATATATATATATATTTATATATATATATATAAGTTAGATAAATATACACACATACCAAAAGAATAGGGGTGGTAGGAGAAGAAAATATCAAAGTGTTCAGTGAGGATCCACAAGGTCTTCTCTGAGTACTCTTTATTTTCTTCTCCGAGGCTATGGGTCCCTACACTTGCACCAGAGGTGGTACCCCTTCTAGGTATAAAAAAAAAAAAAAAAAAAAAAAAAATATATATATATATATATATATATATATATATATATATATATATATATATATATATATATATATATATATATATATATATATATATATATATATATATATGTGTGTGTGTGTGTGTGTATCACGAAAATAAACACGTGATTAAAAATGTGACAATGTCAGACCACGGAGGAAAAATGAAACAGGAATTTCCTTAAGTACTTTCGTATATTAATACATCTTCAGAAGGAGTGAAGATGTATTAATATACGAAAGTACTTAAGGAAATTCCTGTTTCATTTTTCCTCCGTGGTCTGACATTGTCATATATATATATATATATATATATATATATATATATATATATATATATATATTATATATATATATATATATATATAATATATAATATATTATATATATATATATTATATATATATATATATAATATATATATATATATGTCGTACCTAGTAGCCAGAACGCACTTCTCAGCCTACTATGCAAGGCCCGATTTGCCAAATAGGCCAAGTTTTCATGAATTAATTGTTTTTCGACTACCTAACCTACCTAACCTAACCTAACCTAACTTTTTCGGCTACCTAACCTAACCTAACCTATAAAGATAGGTTAGGTTAGGTTAGGTAGGGTTGGTTAGGTTCGGTCATATTTCTACGTTAATTTTAACTCCAATAAAAAAAAATTGACCTCATACATAAGGAAATTTGTAGCTTTATCATTTCATAAGAAAAAAANCAAACTATATTTCCATATTATTATTATTATTATTATTATTATTATTATTATTATTATTATTATTATAAGGATTTCATGTAATCATAAGCAGGCAGCAAGTCACAATAACCTGGCTGAACATTAGAGATCCAACCCACACACTTGAAAATTAATGAAATGGGGACGTTTCCATCCCCATTTGGACCATTATCAAGTGAGAACGTTTCGATCCATCCTGTGGCATCATCAAGTCTTATAATTCCGTTCTTTTCAGATCTGTGGGTTAGGCGCCTCATCTAATCACAACTCGTATGTAAGTATTGCATAAAATTTCTTACGAATGCGTTCTTTACTAAAAATAAACCTTTTCCATGTGCTATATAGTCGAAATGACTCGGCCCCTTCCCCTCTGATAATTCCCTTCCCTTCTTTGTATATTTGGTCTTACTGAAAATAAAACAGTATCGAGGCGCAGCATTGTGTCCATGTTTCAGTTACTGCTATAATATCTAGACTCTCGGAATGTTCGCATACATTTAGTTCATTTTGTTTTATCATCATGATTCAGAGGTTGGAATATATATATATGCCCAATATTTACCTTTGAGTACATCATGGATAATCTTGCTTCTCCACCAGTCTTGGTTCAACTTCCGAGGAGAGTGCACGCATACACACACACACACACACACACACACACACACACACACACACACACACACACACACACACACACACACACACACACACACACACACACACACACACACGCTTGCCTGTTTGTATGCGTGTTTGTACGCAAACTTATCTACGCGTGTGTGTGTGTCATAGTCTTAGAATTTCGGTTATCTAATTTCCCCTATCTTAATCCCTCCTCCCCCCATCCTTCTGATAATCTTATCACGTGCGACACAATGACTCAAACACACTGCCATGTTGGTCTCTCTCAGTTCGTATATCTGATTTTATTTTAGTCTACGAGCTTGTGTATTTCTTGCGTGTGTCTGTTTCTACGTCTGTGTCTCTCATGCTTTATTATTGTGTCGTCCATTCTGTGTTACTGCGTCTGTCCACATATGTCTGTCCACATGCCCTCCTGTATCTGCCCTTATGCCATATGGGAAACATATTGCCAACTTGCTGAAGTTTTCGAAGCGGTCTAAATTCGCACGCCTAAGCTTTCCAGATGATCCGTGGGTGGCAGTCGCCCTTGATGGAGCTCCGTGGGTGGCCGCCGCCCATGTCACCAGGACCCTCCCATGCTGCGTGAGCGGTGGTGACGGACACGGTCTATTTTGGCGGCAACTTCCAGGTGTCGGGCGGGTGTCGCAAGCCTTAGTAGCCTGGCGCTGGGTGAATGATCGCGGTGTTTCACACTGAGAGGTTCACTATATCCCTAATTGGCTGCCTCTGAGGTGACATTATCAGGGGGTGTGTCTCCCTGATTGGCTGCTCCAGGGGTGACGTTACCAAGCGTGTACCCGATTGGCTGCTAAAGAAAGTGACGTTGCCAAGCGTCTCTGATTGGTTGCTTTATGAGTAACGATGCCTACTGTATTCCTGAATGCCATGATGCTCAAAGTGTCCAATGAAAAGGCAAACGCCGAAACGAACACCAACATTTAGCATTCATGCTAATTCCTAACCCGTGTTATATAGCTGGCGCTCTCTCCCTCTTTTTTTCCACTCTTTCTCCTCTCTCATCCGAAATCCATAAACATAATCTATCTATCGATAATCAACATGACATATAGGTGTCGTGTCATTGAGATATCAAGAGGAGGAGGATGAATACCGTTACGCCCACACTCCACCTACGTCATACTCGCATATCATCATGAGAAGTGTTGAGAAACACACAACAAAAAATCGTAAATAGCTAACAAACGTAAAGGAAAATTCTTCAGGGGTGAGGAACAGCGGCTCTCATATGACGTAGCACACCCAAAGTGTGACGTACAGGCAAAAGGTAGGTTTATGCCTGCTGATATAATAATTCCCGTTGCCGGGGGCAGGAAGCCTGTACACACACACACACACACACACACACACACACACACACACACACACACACACACACACACACACACACACACACACACACACACACACTGGGGCTCCATGCGGCCCCAGCATGGAGCCCGTACCTTGTCAAGCACAAGACGAAGCTGGAAAAAATTCAGAGATATGCCACCAGGCTAATCCCAGGTTTAAGAGGCATGAGTTACGAGGAAAGGCTGAGTGAACTGCACCTCACGTCGCTGGAAGACAAAAGAGCTCGGGGAGACATGATCACCACATACAAAATTATCAAGGGAATTGATAGGGTAGACAAGGATAGACTATTTAACACGGGTGGTACACGCACAAGGGGACACAGGTGGAAGCTGAGTACCCAAATGAGCCACAGAGACGTTAGAAAGAACCTTTTCAGTGTCAGAGTAGTTAGTAAATGGAATGCATTAGGAAGTGATGTGGTGGAGGCTGACTCCATACACAGTTTCAAACATAGATATGATAAGAGCTCGAGAAACTCAGGAATCTGTACACCAGTTGATTGACAGTTGAGAGGCGGGACCAAAGAGCCAAAAGCTCAACCTCGGCAAGCACAACTAGGTGAGTACAACTATATGCTTATATATATATATATATATATATATATATATATATATATATATATATATATATATATATATATATATGGTGTCTCATGTCGGTGTAAGTCAGTCTTTCTGTCTGCGAAAGAAAGAGACAGAGAGAGCGGCATACACCAACAGAGACAGCGCCGCCGAGACAGTTATTCCTTAAGCATTTATCCTTCACATTAGCAACACGATCAAATCCAGTTGACGGTAAGCGTGTCCTGTCCTTGCATGTACACCCGTCAAAGTCGGCCAGAACACTTAACTCTTTATAATCACTACGAATCGATGTCCAAACTATCAAGAACACATTCACTCCTTTTATTAGTAAGATCGGTTTCCAATACGCCACTCATGTAGGAGGACCTGGAGGTTAGGCTGTATTAGACCAGCGGCTGTATTAGATACAGCCTAACCTACGTTAACATCCCCTATTCTAACCCAACGGTCTAATACAGCCTAACCTACGCTAACATCTCCTATCCTAACCCAGCAGTCTAATACAGCCTAACCTACGCTAACATCTCCTATCCTAACCCAGCAGTCTAATACAGCCTAACCTACGCTAACATCTCCTATCCTAACCCAGCAGTCTAATACAGCCTAACCTACGCTAACATCTCCTATCCTAACCCAGCAGTCTAATACAGCCTAACCTACGCTAACATCTCCTATCCTAACCCAGCAGTCTAATACAACCTAACCTACGCTAACATCCCCTATCCTAACCCAGCAGTCTAATACAGCCTAACCTACGCTAACATCTCCTATCCTAACCCAGCAGTCTAATACAGCCTAACCTACGCTAACATCTCCTATCCTAACCCAGCAGTCTAATACAGCCTAACCTACGCTAACATCCCCTATCCTAACCCAGCAGTCTAATACAGCCTAACCTACGTTAACATCTCCTATCCTAACCCAGCAGTCTAATACAGCCTAACCTACGCTAACATCCCCTATCCTAACCCAGCAGTCTAATACAGCCTAACCTACGCTAACATCCCCTATCCTAACCCAGCAGTCTAATACAGCCTAACCTACGCTAACATCTCCTATCCTAACCCAGCAGTCTAATACAGCCTAACCTACGCTAACATCTCCTATCCTAACCCAGCAGTCTAATACAGCCTAACCTACGCTAACATCCCCTATCCTAACCCAGCAGCCTAATACAACCTAAGCTACGCTAACATCTCCTATCCTAACCCAGCAGTCTAATACAGCCTAACCTACGCTAACATCTCCTATCCTAACCCAGCAGTCTAATACAGCCTAACCTACGCTAACATCTCCTATCCTAACCCAGCAGTCTAATACAGCCTAACCTACGCTAACATCCCCTATCCTAACCCAGCAGTCTAATACAACCTAAGCTACGCTAACATCCCCTATCCTAACCCAGCAGTCTAATACAACCTAAGCTACGCTAACATCTCCTATCCTAACCCAGCAGTCTAATACAGCCTAACCTACGCTAACATCTCCTATCCTAACCCAGCAGTCTAATACAGCCTAAGCTACGCTAACATCCCCTATCCTAACCCAGCAGTCTAATACAACCTAAGCTACGCTAACATCCCTTAACCTAACATCATATACGGATTTAGCAAGCAGAAAAATATGTATATCATTGGACGGCTATGCTTATAATGATGCAAAAGCTAAAGAAAACCAACTAGTTCACTACGAAAGTTAATTTATTGCTTAAATGATACTGTCTGAGTTTTGAACTCATTATTAAACGCATACTAATATAAACAACAAATTATGGTAATACAAATTTTCTCCAAATTAAGAAAATATTCCAAAGAATAGTAGAAGTCAGCTCCAACCTAACATGGGTTTGAAAAACGGACTCGATTTAGCGCGAGACTTCAAGGAGATTCACGCAGTTACCCTTCCATAAGTATTTAGGTGTAATTTGGATTTTCCCTGTTGAAATTGAAATAAGTTTATTGAGGTAAAATACACACAAAGGGATGAGGTAGCTCAAGCTATTCTCACCCCGTTCACTACATGGTGTTAATATATACATAAACACACATCACAAATAATAAACGTATTACCGAACATTCTGAGAGATAAACATATACATTTCCTTTTCCCTGTTCGTTCGATACATTCGTAAATTTAAACGTACTGTGTAACCACAAACTAACCGTTTTGAATATAAATTATTAATAATGTATATTTTAACTATAGATAGGAACACCAGAAGTGAGCCATCGTGAGGGCATCGTCAGGGGCCTGACAGCTGAGTGGACAGCGCTTCGGGTTCGTAGTCCAGAGGTTACGGGTTCGAGCCCCGGTGGAGGCGGAAACAAATGGGCAGTTTCTTTCATCCTGATGCCTCTGTTCACCGAACATTAAATAGGTACCTGGGAGTTAGACAGCTGCTACGGGCTGCTTCCTGGGAGTATGTAACAAAAAGGAGGCCTGGTCGAGGACCGGGCCTTGGGGACGCTGAGCCCCGAAAGCACTTGAAGATAACCATCGTTCGATGAACTGTTTAACGTAATCAGTTGTGATCATGTACAAATTGTTTTATTTATAACACAGGAACCGGTCGGCCGAGCGGAAAGCAGGCTGGACTTGTGATCCTGTGGTCCTGGGTTCGATCCCAGGCGCCGGTGAGAAACAATGGGCAGAGTTTCTTTCGCCCTATGCCCCTGTTACCTAGCAGTAAAATAGGTACCTGGGTGTTAGTCAGCTGTCACGGGCTGCTTCCTGGGGGTGGAGGCCTGGTCGAGGACCGGGCCGCGGGGACACTAAAAAAAAGCCCCGAAAATCATCTCAAGATAACCTCAAGAAGGGTTTGGCCTCTGGATTAACTTACAGGCTATTCATGCCCGTGCCACCTCTTGGGTGGTTTAATCAGCATCAGTCGTCTGGATTAACAAGCATTTAACTATTGTTTACGAGATGTCTTGCGAGTGGGCATGATTGATGAGCCATGTATATGAGCCACACTCCTCAGTGGGGATCATAGCCCCGCTCCTGTGCCGGGTAAGTTCACTACGGGATCACCATAGCCCGTGCTACTTAGAACTTTTGGTTCCCAGTAGCTGAATGTAAAACAACAGCAAATGTGGGGATTATCAGTCTGTATCAGAAGCCCACTAAGAAGGGAGAAATGAAGAGTGCAATAATCTTCCCTATCTCACATGTAGCGCGAACGGTAAGGTAAGATTTAAGTGGATTTTACCAGTGCATGCGTCGCCAGGCATCGCGCACGCGGACGGTGGGTGAAGGTGCGTTACCTGTGGCCAGAGATTGAAGGTGCGTTACCTGGGGCCAGAGACTGGAGGTGCGTTACCTGTGGCCAGAGACTGAAGGTGCGTTACCTGTGGCCAGAGACTGAAGGTGCGTTACCTGTGGCCAGAGACTGAAGGTGCGTTACCTGGGGGCAGAGACTGAAGGTGCGTTACCTGGGGCCAGAGACTGAAGGTGCGTTACCCGGGGCCAGAGACTGAAGGTGCGTTACCTGGGGCCAGAGATTGAAGGTGCGTTNGGCAATATATATATATATATATATATATATATATATATATATATATATATATATATATATATATATATATATATATATAGTTGTATCTAGTCCTGGGGACCATTCAGGCTTGTTGCATATATATATATATATATATATATATATATATATATATATATATATATATATATATATATATATTTCCTCGTGGCACAAAACCATGTACCGCTTCTATGCAAACTCTACTAAAACAGGACTTCTTCCGTAATGTGGTACATCACAGTACAATAGTACCGCGTGTGACATCGACAGCACTGCTCCTGTGCCAGGTAAGTCCACTACGGGCTCACCGTAGCCCGTGCTACTTGCCCCGCTTCCGTGCCAGGTAAGTTACGGGCTCACCATAGCCCGTGCTACTTGGAACTTGTTCCGAGTAGCCGAATCTATAACAACAACAACAACCGCGTGTAGCAACACTGCATGTATGATAAGGTATCCCATGTGCTGGCAATATTGTTCACCTTCTCGAGGTTAAACCCCCACCCCCCACACCCCCCTTTCCCTTCGAGTACTACCGACCTTTCCCAGAATGCTACTCACAACATCTGCCTAACTCCCGATACTATTTACCGCCAGGTGAACAGAGGCATTAGTTCAAAGTTAAAAATTTCCCAAAATGCTTGTGTCCTGCCGCGAGAATCGAATTCAGGACCTTTCCGCAGTGATCAGTACCCTGACCACTGCTAGCTAGTTCCTTGTACCAGTAATTCGTCATCTACATAAGTAAGAGGCAAAGTGCTGTGCATATACTCTTGTTATTAACAAAAAAAAACATTCCTACAGCCTGTTTTGTTTACAAGGAGACGCAGTTGCCAGATACCCCCATCCGCCAGAACCAGCTGGTGCATATTATGATGGATTTTGTTGCAAAGTTGGAGGTGGGGGGTTAGGGGGGGGTAGAGTGGGGGTAGGGGGAAGGGGGGTAACGTAGGGAAGGAGGAGGAGGTGAGAGGGGCAGGGGGAGGGAGGGGAAGGAGTTTATATATTAATTTGTTATTTATTATGCACCCTATGCTCATCTCGTGAGTGGTAGTAAAAAGGTAAATTGATCCTACAACTCTTCTCCCCCAAAATTATGTGTGTGTGTGTGTGTGTGTGTGTGTGGTGTGTGTGTGTGTGTGTGTGTGTGTGTGTGTGTGTGTGTGTGTGTGTGTGGTGTGTGTGTGTGTGTAGTAACTGTGTATAAGCCGCCACAGTGTGTGTTATTAAGAGAGGGCGAGAGGAGGGAAGGACACAAACCAGTAACCTTGGGAGGTATAATCGACCCTGACGCTCACAAGACTCTTCCACCACAACAACACTTGTCCCAATCCCAACAACAATTGCTACAAATGCCGCCACAACAACAACAATTGCCCAAAACAACAACACCACCACCACAACAAATACCCCTATCGCCTCTACCCCATCCCCTCCCTCTACCCTTTGTACGGGGAGCCAGTCGGCCGAGCGGACAGCACACTGGACTTGTGATCCTGTGGTCCTGGGTTCGATCCCAGACGCCGGCGAGAAACAATGGGCAGAGTTTCTTTCACCCTATGCCCCTGTTACCTAGCAGTAAAATAGGTACCTGGGTGTTAGTCAGCTGTCACGGGCTGCTTCCTGGGGGTGGACGTCTGGTCGAGGACCGGGCCGCGGGACACTAAAGCCCCGAAATCATCTCAAGATAACCTCAAGATAGAGGATCCCTTCTTCCTTCTTTACTCCCCCCCCCCACTTTCTATCCCTTCTCGTTTCCCATCCTCCCAATCTCACCTTTCTTTCACCTTTCCGACCTTCTTCATCTGTTCCCCCCTCTCAGAAAACGTAATATTACGAAGCATTGAAACTGCTAAATACCTATATTTTTTTTTATTTCAAACTACAAAATCGCAGGAGGGGTCGTTATAGCTGCCGATATTTCTTAGAGTGTGGCACTGGTGCCAACCCCGACTGACCTATGGCATTCCTGTACCCCACATGTGTCATCTTGAAAAGTTGGGTGTAGCTTGCACCAAGTATCTGGTCCCCCAGTCCATCATTTTCATGGCGGGAAACAATCAGGATCCTGCTGATCCTGATTGACATCTGATCCTGATCCTGATGTCATACGCTACATGACAATAATATCACCTTACTCCAGCAACTATGAGCAAATCCTGAAATTCTCAAGCCTATTCCTGAAATTCTCAAGCCTATCCTGAAATTCTCAAGCCTATTCCTGAAATTCTCAAGCCTATTCCTGAATTCTCAAACCTATTCCTGAAATTCTCAAGCCTATTCCTGAAATTCTCAAGCCTATTTCTGAAATTCTCAAGCCTATTCCTGAAATTCTCAAGCCTATTCCTAAAATTCTCAAGCCTATTCCTGAAATTCTCAAGCCTATTCCTGAAATTCTCAAGCCTGAAATTCTCAAGCCTATTTCTGAAATTCTCAAGCCTATTCCTGAAATTCTCAAACCTATTCCTGAGATTCTCAAACCTATTCCTGAAATTCTCAAGCCTATTCCTGAAATTCTCAAGCCTATTCCTGAAATTCTCAAGCCTATTCCTCCAATTCTCAAGCCTATTCCTCCAATTCTCAAGCCTATTCCTCCAATTCTCAAGCCTATTCCTCCAATTCTCAAGCCTATTCCTGAAATTCTCAAGCCTGAAATTCTCAAGCCTATTCCTGAAATTCTCAAGCCTATTCCTGAAATTCTCAAGCCTATTCCCAAAGACGTCATCCAGATTAAAAAAGAACCTCCCTGCTGGCCATCACGTTATATAGCGAGCACACGTGTGGGACCTAATTAGGGCAAGGGCCGCAAAATCGTAATAACTGTCTCATCTCACGAAATCCAGGTTTATTTCAAGCACTAATGACTGAAGACGAGCAGCTTCGTGACGCCAGTCCTCGAAATGTGCCCTAGGTCACACACACACACACACACACACACACACACACACACACACACACACACACACACACACACACACACACACACACACACACACACACACACACACACACACTGCCCATCTGAGGGAACAGTTATCCAGGAACCACTAGAAGAGTTTGAGATTACCAGTGGGGATGTAAGGAAGCTCTTGCTAGAGTTGGATGTGGCAAAGGCTATAGGCCCAGATGGAATCTCAACATGGATACTAAAGGAAGGAGCAGAAGCACTCTGCCTGCCTCTCTCCATTGTGTATAAGAAATCACTGGTAACAGGGGAATTGCCAAAAATTTGGAAGATTGCTAATGTAGTTCCGATATACAAGAAGGGAGATAGACAGGAGGCACTGAACTACAGGCCGGTGTCCCTAACTTGCATACCATGCAAGTTGATAGAGAAGATTGTGCGAAAAAAGCTAGTGGAACATCTGGAGGGAAGGAACTTTGTAACACATCAACATGGGTTCAGGGATGGCAAGTCCTGCCTCACAGGATTAATTGAATTCTACAACCAGGCAACAAAGATCAGGCAAGAAAGAGAGGGGTGGGCAGACTGCATATTTTTGGATTGCCAGAAAGCCTTTGACACAGTACCACACAAGAGGCTAGTGTAAAAGCTGGAGATGCAGGCAGGAGTGAAAGGGAAGGTACTCCATTGGATAAAGGAGTACCTAAGCAACAGGAGACAGCGAGTCACTGTGAGGGGTGAGGTCTCAGATTGGCGAGGCTTCACCAGTGGAGTCCCGCAGGGTTCAATCCTTGAGCCTATACTGTTTCTGATATATGTAAATGATCTCCCCGAGGGTATAGAAACGTTCCTCTCATTGTTTGCTGATGATGCAAAAATTATGAGGAGGATTAAGACAGAAAGATAGTATGCGGTTACAAGAGGACCTAGACAAAATGAATGGTCCAACAAATGGCTACTAAAGTTCAACCCGAGTAAATGTATGGTAATGAAGCTAGGCGGTGGACACAGGAGGCCAGACACAAGATACAGAATGGGAGATGAAGTACGAAACGGACAGAGAGAAAGATCTAGGAATTGATATCACACCAAACCTGTCTCTAGACCAGTACACGTAGACCAGTACACGTAGCCGGTACACGTAGCCCAGTACACCTAGACCAGTACATCTGGTACACAACACCAGTTCATCGCCCGGAAGAGTTGCACATGCTTGCGTGCTGGTTACAGCGATCTATACACTGCATCTTGTATGGACCGGACCGATACAGCTGCATTATTGATGTATATCTCACTAGGCGGCAGAATGTTCAGAAATGGAGCAAGGGGGGGGGGAGCCACCTGGCTGGCACGTGCCATCAAAAGAGGACACAGGATTCGAACTCCCATAATTCGAACTACCATAACAGCCTATGCACTTTGAGCTTCGGATTCAGGAAAAGTGGGGCTTTGTTTAGGCCTACTTTGTCATGCAGTCGAGGCGGTTATATTTGACGTAGTGAAGGTTATTGATAATTTAAGTGTCCCGCTGGCGGGAATACAGCCTGTATTTAAGCCTATCAACATCCCCCCCTCCCCCCCCACCATACCTAGGCCACTCCAACTGTCTATATAATATATATATATATATATATATACAACTGTCTATATAATAGGTCCCCGGGACCTATATTAATGCTAATTAAACTGGTGTATCAGGTGAAAGGAAACGTGTCTAGCCATTCCGTCCCGCCCGGGGGATTGAACCCGTGTCCCATGAATGAGAGTGCAGAAAGTAACCACTGTGCGACACTGTATGTGCCAGTAAAGTTCTATGTTATTTCATGCAAATTGTGTGAAGAACAGTTCCCCGCAAGAACATGAAGAACTCAACGGGGTTCTTACCCTACCCCCATAACAGCATGCACCATACGGCGTGCTTGCTGCCACCATAACAGTGGCGTGTATGCTGTTATGGCGGTAAGTTCACTCACAGGCTGATATAGTGACGCGACCCAATTAACTCACCCTTCGGGGCATAATCAGAATCAGTAAATGAACAAATCCACAAGGGCCGTGATGAGGATTCGAACTTACATCCGGGATGATCCCAGACGCGCCTTAGTCGACTGCGCTACATGTGTGTACAGAATCACTAACGTGTAATGTCAGTCTGGACCAGAGGTACAAGTTGCCACTGTGACGGAGCCTATTGGGCCATATTCTCAGAACCCCTGCAGGCAGGCACTTCAAAACTCTTCAATAAGACTGAAGTTTGTTTTCGTAGAATAGAACGTTTATCAACATCGCTCATTTTCCTTCCCGAAAAAAATAAAATAAAAATCGGCATGTAAAGACTGATGGCTGGACGTTTACATAGGCATACAAACCAGTACTAAAAAGCCAACATTATTTGATATATTCTCAAAGAAGAATCGATACAAATTAAACAAAAATCTAATAGGCAAGCTATCATTTTAAATGTTGCCGTGAGAGCTCCCTTATTTCTGTGTTACCATCAGCCCGTCCTCATACACAAAGGTCCAAAGTCCATTCCATACACCCGCCAAACCCAAGTGTTTATGAATGACAACGGTTTACACACGACTCACAAGCGATGACGTCCGAACACTTCCTGAACAAGTGCTTCACTGACGACTTTTGTTCGAACCACACGCTGTAAATGCTTCACCAACGTATATAAATACAAATAATCGCCAACAAAACTTAAACACCTAACCTAACATAACCAATACAAAAAATATGCACAATAATCTAATATATAATAATATTAATTTATATTTGAGAAAATTCCTGTTTTGATGAACAGAATTTTAACATTTTTGAATGCGTCTGTGGGGTCGACCGCTGGATGTAACGGACTTGGGCCAGATTCATGAAAGCACTTAGACAAGCACTTACGAACGTGTTCATCTTTTCTCAATCTTTGGCGGCTTTGTTTCCAATTATTAAACAGTTAATGAGCTCCGAAGCACCAGGAGGCTGTTTATAACAATAACAACAGTTGAATAGGAAATGTTAATGCTTGTAACTGTTTAATAAATGTAACCAAGCCGTCAAGATTGAGGAAAGATGTACACGTTCGTAGTGCTGCGTTCGTGAATCTGGCCCCAGTCTGAGGACGGGTTGATTACCATACGGAGTTCCCCCATTTACAAAATAACCCACACCCGCCCTAATCCCAAATCTTACTAGGCTGCCATCACCTAAATTACAAAGCTAAAATAATCTCACCCATTACCTACAAGTTATCATAAACATCGGTGATTATTTCCCCGGAAATAAGAGCACCAATAAAGACGAATAAAAAGGAGCAAGATAGAGCCGACAATGATTGAACCCGCCCATAATGGCGGCCTCCAATCAATGCATTTTTAATGGAATTTGAGAGCAGTACTCAAAGGACAGATTGACTGGCAAAGGTGTACGCTGTCTTTGGCGCTCAATACATTGACGTCAGTGAACTCCGGAGACGGGATACGGCAGCATTGTTAACCTCTTTGTTACCTTACTCAACTGTAGTACTGAGTAGTACTCCTAATATTGTTACTACGACTACCACCACGATGACCACTATTTCTACTCTTATCTATTTCTACTCTTATCTACTATTTCTACTCTTATCTACTATTTCTACTACGCTATTTCACCTATTTAACTACTATTGCCACTACTACTATTCAACTGCTAATATTAGCAGTGACTAAATGTTAATTATGCTAGTGGATTTTGCACAGGAATGCGTTGCAGTTATCAACTTTACGAGTTTCCAACTTAAGATTGGTCTCTAGCGAGTTAGGATAATTATAGAGTAATTACTCAGAAAACACGGAATATAATCCTTGATTCATGTGCTCATTGACTTTCACGAGAATTTAACTCATCGGATTTGCTGTATCTCGAAGAATGGTCACCCCCCCCCCCACCTTCCCTTCAGAAGTAGTGTTACTGGGGTAACTATTCAATATTCAGCCACTTTTCACGGTTAAAAGCGTAGGCTTTTATCGTATATCAGACCGGCGTCCACTTGGATTGGTCGGTATACAACAACGGTCTCGCTTCTTGCAGAGTCGACGTTCGATTCCCGATGGTCCAGGTGGTTAGGCACTGGTCATTCAACACCGTCTTTATATCCCAGCTTCTTGTCCTCATATCCCAGCTTCTCGTCCTCATATCCCAGCTTCTCGTTCTCATATCCAGGTTCTCGTCCTCATATCCCAGCTTCTTGTCCTCATATCCCAGCTTCTCGTCCTCATATCCCAGCTTCTGTCCTCATATCCCAGCTTCTTGTCCTCATTTCCCAGATTTCTTGTCCTCATATCCCAGCTTCTCGTCTTTATATCCCAGCTTCTCGTCCTCATATCCCAGCTTCTCGTCCTCATATCCCAGCTTCTTGTCCTCATATCCCAGCTTCTTGTCCTCATATCCCAGCTTCTTGTCCTCATATCCCAGCTTCTCGTCCTCATATCCCAGCTTCTTGTCCTCATATCCAGCTTCTTGTCCTCATATCCCAAGAATCTGTACACCAGTTGATTGATAGTTGAGAGGCGGGACCAAAGAGCCAGAGCTCAACCCCCGCAAGCACAACTGAGTACATGCCAGTTATACGGTCTTAGTGCTTTCTCCTCATAATTACTTTACTCAATATAAAAAAAATCCTCACAAACTCCTCTTAACGTATCGCGGCTGATGTGATGATCCGAATTATGACAACGGACAGAAAATAATGTACGAAATTGCCCGAACCTAACCTACATTCGACGCACGCAAAGAAAACGTGGGTTGTAAGCTGCTAGTCTTTCTAGTATAGTACATATATTTTGTCTGTTGGGATGTTGAAGTCAAGAGGTTGACCTGACCATTAGTTCTGGAAAAGGTATTTGTATGTAATTTTTATTTCCATTAAAATACAGTTCAAAATAGTACGCTTGTATTCCTAGCGTACAAATATAGATGCTTGAAGGCAGGCTGTAATATTATGTATTTCTGAGCATCAAGTTATTTTCTTTTCCATGATCTTCTTGAGGTTATCTTGAGATGATTTCGGGGCTTTTTTAGTGTCCCCGGGCCCGGTCCTCGACCAGGCCTCCACCCCCAGGAAGCAGCCCGTGACACCTGACTAACACCCAGGTACCTATTTTACTGCTAGGTAACAGGGGCATAGGGTGAAAGAAACTCTGCCCATTGTTTCTCGCCGGCGCCTGGGATCGAACCCAGGACCACAGGATCACAAGTCCAGCGTGCTGTCCGCTCGGCCGACCGGCTCCCTTAATGATTCTTCTAACTTCTCAATGTTTTTAATTGAATTATCAATTGTAGGGTCTATATAGCCTAATGAACAAATCTACCATCATTTGATGCATCACGCTATTGTGATTTCTGTTTATAATGTGTAAAGTCTATAGCCTACTGGTTAATTATTAAGTAGCCTACAACAAGGGTGCTGTTAAAATATAATTTGAACAATTCAGGGTTCTTCTAGTTTCGAGATGGAGTGAAACAAATGGTAGATTTGAGCCCCATTTTTTCTCTGATAGACAATGACGCAGCCTAATCAAATGTTTACAAACGTCCCCCCCCCCACAAACCCCACCGTCCCAGGGCCAGATTCATGAAGCAGTTACGCAAACACTTACGAACCTGTACATCTTTTCTCAATCTTTGGCGGCTTTGTTTACAATTATTAAACAGTTAATGAGCTCCGAAGCACCAGGAGGCTGTTATAACAATAACAACAGTTGATTGGCAAGTTTTCCGCTTGTAAACTGTTTAATAAATGTAACCAAAGCCGTCAAAGATTGAGGAAAGAGGTACACGTTCCTAAGTGCTTGCGTAACTGCTTCGTGTATGTGGCCCCAGGAGTTTGTCAGTACCCACTAGAAATTTGGAGGCACCGAGCTAATGCCCAATCTAATTTTTGTTTGACGGGAGCGTTTGGTGTGGAGCTCCGTGACGTACACCAGAGCCCAAGCGGGTTGCCTGACAACTGCACGTAGGGCAGCACGAAGCATCCACTAGCCAGTGTGACATTATAATAGCCAGAATCGAGCTGGGATATCGATATCTCTCTCTCAGGTGACTGCAGGTAATGACTCCGCCAATTGGTGGATATTCCGGTTGTAAACTATGAGAACAAGAGCTGGGACATACGCGATATACATAACATACTCTATATACAGAAGACATAATCTTCTGTTGAGAAGATTTCTCTTCCCAACACTATTTTTTTTTATATACAGAAGGTACATTGGGGGTTAAGAGAATACATAATAATGATGATTCAAGTTCAAGTTCAAGTATGTTTATTGAGACAAGAAAAAAATACATCTCACAGGGATAAAGTAGCTTAGGCTATTTCTACCCCCCCCCCAAAACATGATGATTTTACATTTTTGTAAAGCCCTAGCAAGCATAGCGTTTCTGGCAAACGCTATATCTGTGTCTGCCCTGTTACCGATGATTTCAGACCTAATGGTATGAGATAGTTTGAGCTCTGTAACTACTTCATACACTCACGAATATTGGAGGATATTCTTGTGCTCTGCCCAGAGTTTGTTAGTGCAGGCTAATAGATTATTAGACTGATATTTCATGTGCTCTCCTGATGGCATGTATGACTAAGTATGGTGTGAGATGGGCATATTACAGGAACTCATCGCTAGTGTCTCATCTACACGCTGTAATCCTTCAAATTCAATAGAGAAAAAGATAGCATTTCTAAGTTTGTTAATACAAAACAAATATCTGTAACCTACAAATTTTCAAAAGTTACAAATAAATACAAAAATAGGTCGGAATGGAGTGGAACTTACCAGGATAAAGCGCCAAGCCATTACGACTATATAGCACATGGAGGGATCAGGATAAGGATTTGGGATGGGACGGGGGGGAGGGGGAGTGCTCGAGATTCATTGCCTTAGACTTCTCAAAAGACGGGGGGGGGGCAAGAGCTAGAAATCGACATTGCATATATAACTAGACAAGCACACACACCTTCGTGACGTCACCAGCAACAGACACCCCCCCCCATAACATGCAAGCAGCTTGAGGCGTCACGCGCTTCGTCCCCCCCCCCCCCCCCATTTGACACACGCAGGACGTGTGACTGGGTCACACCTCAGGGCAGAGGTCACACCTCAGGGCAGAGGTCACACCTCAGGGCAGAGGTCACACCTCAGGACAGGGGTCAAATAAGACACCGTGTGTGTGTGTGTGTGTGTGTGTGTGTATATGTGTGTGTGTGTGTGTGACCACGTGAGTACCTCAAGATAAACACAAAGCAGGCGGGTTCCCATTCAGTTTATGATAAGTTATGACAAGTGTCGTAAACACCATTCATGCAAATTGCTGGTTATTTNATATGCCACAACATGCAGTTGTTATAGATTCAGCTACTCGGAACAAGTTCCAAGTAGCACGGGCTATGGTGACCCGTAGTGGACTTACCTGGCACAGGAGCGGGGCAAGTAGCACGGGCTATGGTGACCCGTATGGACTTACCTGGCACAGGAGCGGGGCAAGTAGCACGGGCTATGGTGAGCCCGTAGTGGACTTACCTGGCACAGGAGAGGGGCAAGTAGCACGGGCTATGGTGAACCCGTAGTGGACTTACCTGGCATAGGAGCGGGCAAGTACACGGGCTATGGTGAGCCCGTAGTGACTTACCTGGCCAGGAGCGGGGCAAGTAGCACGGGCTATGGTGAACCCGTAGTGGACTTACCTGGCATAGGCCGGGCAAGTAGCACGGGCTATGGTGAGCCCGTAGTGGACTTACCTGGCACAGGAGCGGGAAGTAGCAGCACGGCTATGTGAGCCCGTAGTGGACTTAGCACAGGAGCGGTGCTAAAAGAACGTACAGAATACAAAGTCCTTAAATAACCAGAAACGTACGAACCCAAGCATCCACCTAACCTAACCTACACGGTACAAAATGAGACTAGTAGTTGGGAGGACGAGTAATCATGTCAACATTAATGAAGAGATGAATCCTATAATATATTACACCCTAAAGAGTGATGATTCAAAATTTAAGGGACACCCTGTATAAACATGTGCTGTACAATTGTATATAATTTTAGTGGCCTAGAAAATACCAGTGCTGTATTATCACCAATGCAATATAACCAATGTTTATTCTTTAATAATTATAATTATTATCGTTATTATCAAGGGGTTTTCCTATTATATTTCATGTTGTTATTTTTCGCTGTAGTACCATATCGTACCTCATAAAAGGTCCTTGTGAGGCCATATATCACATATCTGTAACATCTTGAAGGTTGGGATTATGTCTCCTCGGTGTCTATTCCTGGAGTAAACCCCTTTAGTTTTAGAAATCTTTCTTCTGGCGTTTGTTACTTAATGACTACGTTAGTCAAGTCGCACGTCTCTCTAGTGTATATAATTTATCTTCTTCCCTTGCAGTTCAAGGTGTAGTCTGACTAATGTTCCCTAGACTCTTGTAAAATGTTCGCTAGACCTTAGTAAAATGTATAGTGTTTGAACTTCACCATTATAGAGTCCGTAGAATGTGCAAACTCTGTGAGCAGGTACTGCGGCATGATCTCCCACACTACATCACTGAATGCCCAGTTATTAGACCTTTCAGACCAGTTGGCATGAGGTACCTAGAGCTTTAAAATTACTTTATTCACTCGTGTTCTTCATCATATTGTACCCAAAATTTGCCAGTGGCCCTGGCATATGATATGGCCCTGTATGACTAACCATCCTGCGAGATGGGGGCTTTCAGTATCACTGCTACCTTATTCACTCTTGTGTTGATGATATCCTCATAATGCACCGCCAGTGAAGACTACTTATCACATGCCTCTGTATGACTAACCATCCTGTGTGGTGGGGATTTTTAAGCATCACGTAGCGTTTGGCACACTGTACTCCCCTTCATATAGTCTAGGGTAGATGAACAAATGCAGATGTACCTAATATATTAATAAAAAAATTCTAGAGTACGTATAATGTTTGAACATCACAATTTCTTGGCATTTAACCAAGCCATCTGTTTTGTTAGTGGTTAGACATGGTGTGTGTATCTGAGGTAACTAATGACGACTCCGAGGTCTCTCTCTCTCTCATACCTCTGCTAATGGCTTAAGTAATATTGTGGCTTCACATTTAAAACACGTTGCGCCAAGTGCGGTAATTTACATTTATAATGAAATGCATTTTTAATGTTTAGTTTAACTTGTCTACGTCCCTCTGAATACTTATATACGACAATCTTTGGATGCAATTTTGTTAATTTGCCACCAAATGTTGTAATTTTTTAAAATATGCCGTTTGTAAACAGTTAATAAAGCGTTGAATATGGTGGGACCAAGAGCCTATCCCCCGAGGTATTCCTCTTCTCATTCATCCCTCGGTTAGGGAAGGGAAATATAAGGAAGGGCTAGCTAGGCCAGTATCTTATACGGGCTCACCATAGCTCGTGCTTCATGGACACTTCGTCCTGAGTAGCTAAATCTTTAACAACAACAACATAGGCCAGTATCACGGGAGACATCTCCTGTCCACGAGGCTAACCATAGCCCGTGCTTCTTGCCCAGCTCCTGTGCCAGGTAAGTTACGGGCTCACCATAGCCCGTGCTACTTGGAACTTGTTCCGAGTAGCTGAATCTATAACAACAACAGGCCAGTATGACATTACGGGCTTTTCATGCCAGTAACACCTCTTGGGTGGCTTAATCTTGATCAATCAATCAATCAATCAGTATGACAATACAGCACTGGAAAGGGATACGCAGACAAAGAGCTGGGATATGAGGACATATGGTCAAGGTACGGTGCCCAACCACTTGGAAGCTCCAAGAGACTGCGGAATACATTGCCGTCGCTCTACCGACCAGCCCAACGCTAGGATGTGTTACATCAGATTGATTGATTGATGACGATTAAGCCACCCTAGAAGTGGTACGAGCATGAATAGCCCGTAAGTGGTAAATTTTTTGGAGTGAATGTGATTTTTGGTTGGGAAAGGATGCATGTACTGTGTGCTGAACGCGCATTTAAACAGTCTTTACTTTGTGGGTGTTACATCAACATTCATTCTTGTTATATACTAGTAAAGCATTCCCAAAACCAGGATGTAATAATTTTTCCAGTACCATGCGACTTTATCCTTTCTTGTGGCGTTTTATCCAAAGGGATTTTTACATATACATCAAAGTTTTGAATACAAAATGTTGTATATACACCAAGATCGTATCTGAGACAATCCCCCATTTCTTAACAATTTGTTTACATGTAAAACTCAGTTCTATAGAAGTCACTGACAATCTAGATTGTAATTAAAAGCCTGGTGGAAGAAAATATCCGCAATGGAAAATATCTGCCCTACTTTATGCATATCAAAACCAGTGCCCAGTAGCTTCAGTATCCAAGAGTAACGTTAAAGCAACGACATCTACGTTAATTCAACGCTGAACTAAGGATACATTACGACAGTGGGTGGGCGGTGTTCCTTAATGTGAGGGGAAGGCGCGATAATAGGCTACATGGTCGGGTTTTGGAGAGAAAACCACTTGCCAGATAAAGTATCATTATTACAGTACTGTATAAATATCTATTACACAGTTTAGTATGATATTTTTAATGATTTTAAATAAAACATAATTTATGTGTTAATGGCATTATTTTGAGGTCACCTTCACAATACCACAAGAAACTGCAGAGGAAGAGGCGAGGCTAGTTGAGTGGGGAGAAAGTATATAGTCAAGTGTTTATGGTTAGGAGATATATATGTTTGAGGTGAGGTAACACCACATTGTATCGATGCTCCAAGATTGAATATAGTCTAAAACCTGAAAACAAAAATGTCATCGCTACTCTAAAATCCCAACCCAATATATATCCTGATTCATCGCAATCCAAACTAGTCCAACGTACCCATCCTAACGACCATAAGAAATGGTGAATTGACCATTTCATCTTCGTTTCGAATTGACCATTTCACCGTAGTCCCTTCACCTTCTAGTGTGTGGTCTGGTCAACTTACTTTAGCCACGTTATTGTGACTCGTCGCCTGCATAAGAAATGGTGTATTTTATGTGGTGCAAAAAGGTGTGACGTCACTATGACATTGCACATCAGTACAAGTTTGGAACCTGATGTCTAAATCAGCTTGAATTTCTCCTGTTGATTGAAATAATGGTTTGGAAGAGATACGTCCCGGACGCCCAAGTGATAAAACTTTTGTAAATTGGTCTTATATTTACTCTTAATGCTATATCCACCGAGGACTAGAGTCTACCACCAGTAATAGCAGATATACATCAAAATCTATGGAAATAGATCAAGATCATATAATCTAAGATGAAGCGTGTCATAGAATAATACTGGGAAGTATTACTGAAGACTTATATTACTGAATAATACTTAGATTACGGTTACAGAGAGGCAATGTGGAGTTAGCTCAACTGTGACTACCACTGATGGAAACTACGATTATGAAATTATATAAACTTCCCAACAAATTATGACTCGATGGTGGAATACAAATGAAAAGACGTTAAGCTGTTTAAAATGAAGGTTAAAGCTTAAGACTAATTGTGGGTAAGACAAGTTCTAACCCTAGTAGTGAAAAGTCGTTTACTCCTGTACACACGCCTGTGTAAAACAAAAACAAAGGTTTGATAAAAAAAATTCTACGGCCAAAGGAAGAATAACAAGAGAATACTTAACAGACGACTGTCAACTGAAAATACAGAATCCAGGAGCTGAAGTCCAACCTCTTGGGAATGTTTAGACGATTACAAATGGACAAAAAAACAAAACAAAAACAAAATATAGCAACGAGTTATTTGAAAATAGCGGCACCACATCAAAACCAGATTTTCAGGAGATAATTTGAAAATCCTTCGAAAAATTGAATTGCAGCCCCAATGACGTCCTCGGGATGGGGGGAGCCTAGCGTGTTCCAATGCCATATTTGGGAGGAGAATGCCTACCTACCTCCTCCCCCCCTCCCCCCCCCCTCTCTCTCTCTCTCCTCTCCCTCTCTCCTCTTCTCTCTCTCTCTCTCTCTCTCGTTCTCTCTCGCTCTCTCTCTCTCTCTCTCTCTCTCTCTCTTCTCTCTCTCTCTCGTCTCTCTCTCATCTCAAGTCTCTCTCTCCGCTCTGTGTATGTGTTAGCTGTCCGCCGTTTCTGCGAATTGACAATACATTTTTTCTGGAACCTGGCAGAGAGCGCGAGCAGCAACAAGCTTCAGATATTAACTTCATGAAGAACACTCTCAAATGCTTTTTGACACCTAGGAAGATGCAGTCCACCCAGCCTGCAGTATTTTGCTATCATAAACTATCAAGTTTTGTGAGGCATGACTTTTTCCCCTTTCAAATCCATGTTATCTTCCCGTTACAAATGTTATCGCCTCCAGGTACTTCATTACCTCCACCGAGGTTGCTCTCTCCAGCACTTAAGAGTGCATGCATGTACTGACACTGGTCTATAATTTAGTGCCTCGTAGCACGCCACCCCCTTCCACAGCTGTGTCCTTTATGCCTTGTGTATCACAACCTCCGGCCAGGGGGCCACACGGGCAGCCCCAGGCCACGCGGGCAGCCCCAGGCCACTGCCGGCCAGGAGCCACAGGGGCAGCCCCAGGCCACTGCCGGCCAGGGGCCACAGGGGCAGCCCCAGGCCACTGCCGGCCAGGGGCCATACGGGCAGCCCCAGGCCACTACGGC
>WNGS01021324.1:5985238-5987494 GCA_020271785.1 Procambarus virginalis | reverse complement strand
TAATACCAAGCTTAGGTATATACAGCCATGTGCTGCTACCCTATTCTTTATGAAAGATTACACAGTGTCGATCAAAAACTAGCTGTAAGTTCATCTAATATTTCCCCTCACACAGGAGGGTTAGTCATATTGCTATAACAGAATTATTCCTAACATAATTCCTAACACATTATATTCCAACAACATACTACAATTCCTAACATACTACATATTCCTACAGAATTCCTTAACACTGATGTGGCTGAATTTAACTCTAACCGTAAGAAATACTAATACTAGAGAACAGAGACTGAACAAAAACCACTTATTATTTCTCGGGGGACTTTAACATTGACCCTCTGCGAGCCTGATAATACCCTCCTGCTGCTAGTTTCCTCAAATGTATGAATTCCTGCTTCCTCCATACCCTTATCCTAGACATTCTAGAATAACGGATTGTACTGCCACAGCTCTTGATCTCATCTGGACAAACTTAACCTTTCCGCTTACTTCAGGGATAACCACTGATAGCCAACTTACAGACCATTACCCCACATTTTCTCCTAACCCAACATTCAAACCACCTTTAGATACAAGGAAGATAAGCTTTAGGTTGCACAATGAAACTTCTATAGCAATTTTAAGCTTGCTGCAGCTAATATCAACGGGGAGTCCGAATTAGGTACCAAAGGGGACATCAACCTAGCAGTGCAATTATTTCTTCAAAAAACTCTCACCCTTTATAACACCCACTGTCCTCTGCTAACGAAACAACGAGGTCGATCTCGAACCCCTTCTTGAATGGTGACGACTTGTATTGAATTTTGTAAAACTAGCTCATCCAAGATTGTAATCTTGCTTAGCTAACTATGAATTGTGGGCTGTTCAGTCCCTGAGCCCATTATGTGCCTCTGTAACCCCTTTCCACTACCGCCACACGTGATAGGTATGGGGTGCATAATAAATGAACTAACTAAAAACTAAAAACTAATGAAACAAGTCTCAAGTCACAACTAAAAGGCTAAACAATCCTTGGCTTACAGAGGGGATACTTAAATCTATTAATAAAAAACATGACTTGAGAAGAAGTATAGCTTAGGTATTGTCTCCAAAGAACTTTCAAAGAATTACTCATCATTACTATCTAAAATAATTTGAAGAGCCAAAATTAAATACTGAAGATATAAATTTACTCAAACAAAGGGCAACATCAAGAAAAACATGGAGCACAATTCACAAATATTGGGATCAAAAAAGATTTTTAAATGACAAACCAATAATCCTGTCCAATAACGATGGTCTGCTTTCAGCCTCTTGATAGGCTATTTGAAGTTCCATAGGTTCATCTCATCCATTGGGTCATCCCTTGGTAATGATATTCCATCTTCCAGTACTAATGTCAGGACCATCTTACAGGTAACTACCCACAGCCTCTGTACCTAACGCCCGCTAATTCCACTGATGTAAATGAGGTAAACCTTTCCCTGTAAGACCAAGTCTAGTGCCCTTGCGGAGATACCAACTCTAATCTATAAAAAAAGCCTCCAGATCTTTAGCCCTCGCCATTGCATTGCTCTACAACAGGCCACATGAACACCAAACTTTTCCAGATATTCTAAAAAAAGTGCGAGTAACCCAAGTCCATAAATATGGTGATCCCACTGATGTCAACAACTTCAGACCTTTATCCATTCTGCCAAACTTGTCAAAAATATTGAAAAACTAACTACAAGCAGCTTTTACTCTTATCTAGCCAAACAATATACTAAGCTTTTGTCAATATAGCTTCAGACCCAAAAACTAAGCACTAACGATGCACTTCTTAGTATGATTAACTTGCAGCTCTTGATAAAAATGAGCTCCCTGTTGGGTTATCTGTGGACCTACGTAAGGCTTTTTGACACTGTTTCAACCACCTAAAACCTTCTTATATTAAATTCACATCATATGTTAATTGGCCAGTCAGAGGTAACTCCCTGCAGTACCTTCAGTAATACCTTACTGACAGGCTCCAATGTGTTTCTGTGAATAATTCCACTTCTCCGGAGCACTACTCATCAACATTGGTGTTCCCTCAGGGCAGCACTAACTTGGGCCCCTCTCCTCTTTTCTCATCTACATTAATGACCCTTCAAATGCCTCCCTCAAACACACCTGACAATACACCATATCTTATTTGCTGATGACACAACCTTTTTTTTTCTCCTAGTCACTGGTACCCTCCTTCTGATCAAATGCTCACTTTTTTTGAAGTACCGAACACTAAATAAAGTCCAT